>NQII01008098.1:0-28189 GCA_002778355.1 Clitarchus hookeri
GCTATAGTCCACTCCTCATCACTTACAACTTCTCTCAGGCCCTGATTAAGTTCTTCTTTCACGATATCCCTCCGCATCGTGCAAACAAAGTCTAGAAAAGTAGACAAAAGGGACAGCGCTCCCTCCGCATTGGTCTGCACTCAGTTTAATAACATTTTGCATGTGAACTAATTCTTACTAGGCTTTACCAATGCATTTATTTTCCTTCTGTATATTATTCATATTAATTATAAATGAAATATATAGATAAACTATATGTAAAGGTTAAATTTTACCAAAAGTGAGATCATTTCATCAGAAGTATAAAACGCTTGAGATCAATGGGGCCACACTGGATAGATCCTACGCTAGTGTTATTGAAAATATCACAATGTCAGTATACTAGTGATGACNAGATCAATGGGGCCACACTGGATAGGTCCTACGCTAGTGTTATTGAAAATATCACAATGTCAGTATACTAGTGATGACCCGATACCCGATATCCGGTATCGGATATCGGTAATATCGGTACATTTACCATTATCGGATATCGGCACTAAAATATCGGCACATCGGTAATGGCTATTCTAACCTCGACCTAAAGAATTTTTTTCTCTCCTCTGCTGCAATTTAATTTTCTCAACCCTTAACATCAGGGTGTGGCAATGCGACCAAAGAGAACATTAATTTGAAATGTTGATAAGCAATTAACAAAAAACTCTACTTTAAAAAAACCATCAAAATTTGAGATGGCAACTGCAATTTTGCTGGCAAAAACAATATTTCCTTACAATAAAAATATATTACTATGTACATGCCCATCAGTATTATTCACTTCAAGGATTATGTTTTTATTTTTGGTAGAGCAGTCTTACGTTCGATGTACGTTTCTCAAAAGTAAACAAAATGATCGTGGCTAGCACCAACTAGCAAACACCATAATTGTCCTAAAAATAAATATTGTAGAAAACGACTTAAAAAAAGAACAACCTGTGACTCAATGGTATTTGAATATTGGTTTTGTGCTTAGATTGTAGTTTACTGGTACACGTAAATTTAATTTAATAATGTTTTAGTTTTTACGTAAGAATTATAAAAATGTTAGAAGTAAGCCTCTTCTACTAACGCTGCGCAGCGACGTGTGTAGTAGTATGTTCAGTAATGTTACACAGGTTGGCAATTATTCAGAGTTAATTATTTACAAATGCCGCCTGAAAAGCTATTTTCATTGTTTACTTGTAATATTTAGTGATAAATGTTGGAACGTTACAGAAGTTTAACCATTTTTCAGAAAATAAATTACGTTCACTGTTTTGCTGCCAGGATCATCATCGCAATGATAGTTCTATAAGTGGAAATGTTTTAGTGCGAGTTGATTGCGTAAATCACCACTACTGATTACAAACATACAATAGCACCAAAAAGCGACATTTGGTTGCATTTCAGCGTTAAAGCCAATGATAAAACGAAAGCTGTATGCCTCCATTGCTCTAAAGAAGTGGGTCGCGGTGGTAAAACGTCTCGGGAATTCAACACTACCAATCTTAGAAAACACATGTTCCAAAATCATTTCTATGAAATGAATAATTCCTGCCAGCCTTCTGTTGCTTCAGAGAGGTTATTTTGCACTTCTAATGGAATTTGCACCAAGAAACGAAATCGCCTCTCATCACAAAATATTCAGATATTAACATTTTTACATCAAAACTTAAGTTTAATATCCTAAAGCACTGTAAACAGCTTTGTATTTTTTCCCCTCAAATTGTTTATAATTTGAAACAGAAGAGATGGTGGTATGTTAACTGTGCCATTTTTGAAGTTTAATGACCTACATGTATGTAGCGTATATAGTATCATGACAAATTGTTAGTTTAGTTTTCATAATGATTTCTAGATTTATAAAGGACAGGAAGTCAAGTACTTGCAGAGTAGTGCCTGTCTACAAGTACAACTCAGTCAGTACTTGAATTCCTGTCCTTTTACATATTTCTTGTAGACTAGCGACCTACTTGCAACCTTAACTTAGTTTTGTAATATGTTATAGTAATATAATGTCAAACTATTTATTTTGCTGCTTTGATGTACCAGGCATATAGTAAATCTCAGTTAACAGCAAGTCTTTTTAGCTTATTGCAAACAAAACTTTTCCAGGCTGCAGTTTTCTCTCATCCACTTTAATGACAAATGTCTGCTTACAGTATGATAAAGGAAAATATCGGTTTACAGGTATCGGATCGGTAACATACTAAGTATCGGAACCTTCATCGGTATCGGGTTTTTTCAGTATCGGGCCATCACTACAGTATACCAACTTCGACATATCGCCAATCACTACAGTTTTAATTTATCATATGCAATATAATTGAAAAAATTGTAATAAACTGAATCAGTAACTAATATAATAACAGTGATTATTTTAATGAAATGTGGCAATATTGCATTACTTTTTTTCTTTGGTTACTATTCCTACTTTTTATTTCTGCAGTTAATTTCGTTTTGGTGGTGTACCTGTTCTTTGTCTGGACATCTTTGTCTTATGCTCGTTGCTCGTGCCTCGTTGCTGTAAGAGCGCTAATAATAGTAAAATATACCTAAATAATAAAACGTTTAGATCATTACATTTTAAGCTACGAGATTTATAGGTTTAATGCCTTGTAGACAAATTAATTTTAGGCTTTATGGCGTCATGGTCAGCCGAATATAAGTTAACCAAATTAATTAGATAAATTGTCAGACAAATACCTATTCGCGATGTGAATTTGTGGCAAAATTAGTGATCATACGTTTCTAGTCCGAACGACTTCTAAGTGAGTAACTTGAGGCAATTTACGTTCTGACTATGTGACTTAGGCCAAGTTACTGTGCTGCAGTTTTAGACCCAAAATTGTTATCAACTATCATTCAAGCCAGTAGTGTATTACCATCAAGACATAGCTCTTTACTCCGAAGAATAATGAAAAGCCGCTAGGTCTTTGTGCTGAATACGGCGAAGCTCACAAAGATTTAGACAGCAAGCAATGCTATTGGCAACAGACAATCAATTATCTTCCACAGATATGTTTAGACAGTGTCAGAAATTGCTAAAATATTGTGAGATAGCACAATTTGTGCATGATAATTTCTCTTCCTCTGTGACAAAGGCATGCCGGACAAAGAGGCAAAGATATCTTTCCTGTTACTGTCCACAAACGACCCCCGCAGGAAAACGTAGCGTTTGAGCACCGTTCGGTCAATAAGCGTATTTGCCTCGAGTTCACGAGCTGCTGCCAATAATCCAATAAACTTCCCTAGTTGCTGAATGGCTTACGGCCAACGGATCAGCTGCCGAGTCCCTTCCAATCATGGACCCACCCCTTTATCAAAACAGCCTGCTTGACTGACGTCACCCTGTCGTGGCTTGAGGGATACAGCTGCCCTCTACCCACTACGCTTTGTTTGACTCAGTTTCGCGAGATTGCATGCTCTTTTCCGACCAGGTGAACTGCTAGGCCGAAGTAGTTTTCAAGCCCGTTACAGATGAAGGTTGTTCCCCCACTCTTTGGAAAAATAAAATTCCCTGCCTGTGACTGTATTTATTTTTAACGTAAAATTAGTCTGGGGTAACTAGTATCAGTAACGTTAATAGTAGAAAATGGAGACGTTTGGTTCAAGGAGATGGGGGATCGGAGTGTCGGAGCTGTTCATTCTCCATCATTCCGGTCCCCCGGAGGCCATTTTGTCAATTTTTTATGTCGGTGACCTTGACCATGACCTTTAACCTTAACCCAGGTGATCTTTGACCTTTAAAACCCAAAAAAATCTTTAAAAAAACCTAACAATTTATTTTAAAAAATATTCAAAATTATTAAAACATTATTAAATATTATTAAAATTTTATTATTAAAAAATTATTATAAAAAATTTATTTTAAAAACTTACATTTCCGGAGGATCCCCCCCCTCTTACAACTGTAATGTATGGAGCGGGAGAATAGTATTATTATGTTATATTCTACTTAAATAAAAAAACGTGTCATTTNTATTAAATATTGACGATGTCTGAAATTCATTACTTTCTTTTTTTGTTTTGCACACATAAGAATAAAATAGCTTAGTAACACATTTGTTTATGTAACAAAATTCATTTCATCACTTGGCAAACGCATCGCTTCAAGTTAGTGTCCATTGCTTTGATTGGTATTTTACGTATTCCCCATTTCCATGTTTAAATGCTGTGAATTATGTGAATGTATGTAGCAGTTTCTGTCCCGTTCCCTGGTTACTTGTAGTAAGTGCCTTGAAGAACGCAATTTATATAGCAGTTCGTAACCCCAAATATAAAAGATTTATTTACATAATAAAGACACGTTTAAAACTATATATCTGTTGTCAATGAAGTCGTACATTTTATAATTACATTTCTCTGTACTTNTAATAAAGACACGTTTAAAACTATATATCTGTTGTCAATGAAGTCGTACATTTTATAATTACATTTCTCTGTACTTCGACATTGTTTCTAGTAGCGGGAAGTTTTAACATTTCAAGTAATATGCCAACCTGGCCAGCGTGTCTACATGTAATTAAAGNTAATAAAGACACGTTTAAAACTATATATCTGTTGTGAATGAAGTCGTACATTTTATAATTACATTTCTCTGTACTCGACATTGTTTCTAGTAGTGGGAAGTTTTAACATTTCAAGTAATATGCCAACCTGGCCAGCGTGTCTACATGTAATTAAAGTTCGTTAAAATAATTTAAAACTTGGAGAAACTTTTGTTGAGTGCATTTAATTATATTTGCGATATTGTGTAGAAATTCTGGAGCTTTGATGGGTGTGAGTTATTATTTACGTGACTGCCAAGAACAATGTTTTACAAGTCGATACCTCGGTACATATTTCATTAGTTTTTAAAAAATGACACAATAAAAGGTGTTTTATATTACAAGTGGAATACTTATCCTCTACTTTTAATATGTTTAAATAGATCCATGGTGTTTTGTTGAACCTTTTTATGTGTTCGGGTCAACATAAATAATGAGCATTCCGAACTACCGCCATAGTTTCAGGTACTCAAATTGGATTCTGCATTTAATGCGTTAATGGAATTTCATGAAATACATTGTCATCGGTTAGGTATTGTTTTGTTAGTATTCCCATGAAATTTCGTTTAAATTGCTGTAGTGTCTAATTTTATAAGCTAAACGAGATTTTATCGTAAGAAAGGTAAAGCCAAACTTTCATGTCATTAGATCTTGTAAAAATAAAATTCACCTGGGCAATTTTTTATGAAACTTATAATTAATGATAAATATCACCACAGAAGTGTGATGTAAAATTTGGATTCATCAACTTGGTTCAGCCGCCGCTCTTTCATATCGTGAAAGAAGAACTTAATCAGGGCCTGAGAGAAGTTGTAAGTGATGAGGAGTGGACGTACAGGTGCGCGGAGAACGCTGTTATCAATAGTATTGTTAACTTCACATGGAAAGTACACAGGTGTTTGCAGTACTCATTATTTTAANGTTACAACTGTAATGTATGGAGCGGGAGAATAGTATTATTATGTTATATTCTACTTAAATAAAAAAACGTGTCATTTAAAGGCATTTAATCACGCCGTTTTCCTTAATTCTGCATGTAAATGTTATTTAAGATCATTATTGTATCATTTAAAGACGGTTTAACACGTGTTTGCAGTATATGTTGGACTAAATAATATTACTTCGGAGGGTTTCATTCCTTTGATGGGCGAAAATTCGAACCTTGCACGTATTTAACTAGCAATGTTCTAAATAGCGTAGCGCTGATATAATGTGGGTAAATGGAAAGAAATAATTTCCAAATGTAAGACTGTTTATTTCTAAATNAAATAGCGTAGCGCTGATATAATGTGGGTAAATGGAAAGAAATAATTTCCAAATGTAAGACTGTTTATTTCTAAATAGTAAAAATCACATCAGTAATCGCAAGGGTATATACTTTATGGAAAATAAAGTGTACGTATTTACAGTGTACACTACAATAAATAATAACATGTTGCATTCTTCCGTAAATAAATACAGCGGACATCTGAACAGCTGATTAAACATACGCCACATGGCAGTGTTTACATAGATATAATGCGGAAGGATGCCCAACAGGCTGGAAGTAGAAAATAAGCAGGGCTTTCAAAGGTACTCACTTTACCGTGAACAGCATATACTATACACACTGCACTGTTCAACTCCGTTACCATGATCTCCTATTTGCCAAGGTTAAGTGTAGAACGTGGGACTTATTTTTATAAAATGAAAAGTATCCATCATATGACTTTTAAAAGTAGTTTTACGGAACTTACTATTGTTTTCCTGCTATACACTGAAATAAGAGTATTTTAATTTTTATTTCCTTATTGCTTCCCTTGG
Organism: Clitarchus hookeri; assembly: GCA_002778355.1. NCBI lineage: Eukaryota > Metazoa > Arthropoda > Insecta > Phasmatodea > Phasmatidae > Clitarchus > Clitarchus hookeri. The sequence continues at coordinate 6,372 of NQII01008098.1, forward strand.
CGATAATGACTTCTTACGTTATTTGCCATGTAGCCCATGGTACATAATAAATGAACTAAAATACAGTTTAAAATGCAGTATAAAATTACGCCCTAAATAGTTAAGTCGGTTTTCCGTGAGCCTCAGACATCCAAACAAAACTCTGATTTTTTATGAATAGGCATTTCAGTGACGCCATTGATTGAAGTAAGTAAATTTGACGTTCTTGAAAACCCGAATAAAAATTATTTTAACACAAGTGTGCAGTTAACACAGAAGTACTTGCAATTTCCGACAACAAAGACATATTACATAAAAAAAAACCACGCTAATTGTGCCAATTATGCTATCTAATTTAAACATTATACAAAATAAAATGGCTAAACGTTACTCATTTTGAGTTAGCAACACTGCCTGTGTGGGCTGTGAGAGCGTTCGCCTACAGCGGTGGTTGCGTTCCGTGTGGCCTTGGATTCAGTGAACAATTGAACGTTGGTTGGTGCAGCAACGCATATTTTGTGCGGAACAGTTCGTGTTAACCAAGTAGACCGTATCCACGCAGCACGAGTTTCGTCGGACATTATTGGTGATGATCGGCAACGTGAGGCTATACCTTAAAGGAAAATAATCGGCCGGCGGGCGCGTCAGTGGCGTGAAAATGGATCCGTAAAGAATACAACCCGCACTCGTCGAAAGACCGTCCAGTCACCTGAAAATATCGAGCTTGTGAGAACAACCTTGGAGAGAATGTGAAGTCTTGAATTTGTCGGATAGAAGTGTGCGGTATGCGATGAATTTTACATCATTATCTGCCCCCTCCACCTCATATAAACTGAAAATAGTACATGAATTAACTGCTACGCACAAAACGTTGCGCATTCGTTGTCGTTGTTTCCACCAGATGACGCAGTTGTATCCCACGCACGATGACATCGAGAGGTGCCTCATCATGAGTGACGAAGCAGTATTGTTGCTCAACAGCTCTGTATACAAACAATACTGTCGATAATGGGCGCCTACAAATCCACGCAAATGCCACAAGCGGCCACGGTACAGCCCTAGGGCCGTTGTGTGACGTGGCATTTCAGCACAGGACATTATTGNCGCAAATGCCACAAGCGGCCACGGTACAGCCCTAGGGCCGTTGTGTGACGTGGCATTTCAGCACAGGACATTATTAGACCCTAGTTTTTCGAGGGTGATAACGGTGTCTCTATGCCAGTGAACATAGTAATATATGTTTTTATTGTAAGGAAATATTGTTTTTGCCAGCAAAATTGCAGTTGCCATCTCAAATTTTNGTGACGTGGCATTTCAGCACAGGACATTATTGGACCCTAGTTTTTCGAGGGTGATAACGGTGTCTCTATGCCAGTGAACGCCGAACGTTATAACTGGTTTCAGCAAGAAGGTGCTGCAGCCCAAGCTATCAATGAACACCCTACGTGTTGCACATCTCTATTGTTTTGTTGACATTCAGTAACCCTTCAATTCGCTAAACATTACTGTAGTTGACTATTTTCTATGGGGATATTTGAAAGCTCAAGTTTTTACTTGCTCCCTCCCTGGCATTAAAGGCCTTTAAAATGCAATTCATCAGAAGATTGCAAATGTGACGCAAGACGTTGTACGTTGCGTTATGGCAAGTGTACATGGGAGATGGCAGCAAATCCTTCACTGTCATGGAGAACAGCTCCGAGATGTTGTGGGGCTGCGGTGGTGTAACNACATGGGAGATGGCAGCAAATCCTTCACTGTCATGGAGAACAGCTCCGAGATGTTGTGGGGCTGCGGTGGTGTAACGGCTAGGGCGCTCGCCTCACATCAAGTCAAACAGGGTTCGATTACAGGCAGGGTTCGATTACAGGCAGGGTCNGCATGATCTCCTCCGACTGTGAGCACGCGTGAGCACAGGCTTGTACGAGTTGAGGGATTTGGGCCGCTCTTAGCGAAGAGCTATTGGCAGTCGATGAGGGTGGATGAAGGTGAAAATGGATCTGCGCCCCGGAATGCAAGGGCGGGGGAGAACAAAGATCCCCGAGAAAATCCGCCGACCAGCGGCATCGTCTGGCACGATTCCCTCTTGCGATAATCCGGAAGTGACCCGCCGGGGATTGAACCCGGTTCGCCTACGTCGGAGGCGAGCAGTCTAACCGCTCAGCCACCACGGCCCCTACAAGCTTGAGGGAGGACGGGTCGACAAGCAAATTGGAATTGGAATGGGCTCATTAACGTCCCCCGGTGTTATGCCCCAAGGCTTTTAGGGGACGGCTTATAAAATAATTTTAACTAACACCCATGCTATACCTAGCATTCGAACCCAGAACCTCCCGTACCCNTATAAAATAATTTTAACTAACACCCATGCTATACCTAGCATTCGAACCCAGAACCTCCCGTACCCCAGGTCGGCTCGACAAGCAAAATTCTCTTCTGTTCTACGCGGTGTGTGAGACGTACGCACAGATGACAATTGCAGTGTTGAACAACCCACGTAATACTACTTTTTTTTACGTAGTTCCCGAGACAATTTATACAACGTGTCTCTGAATGTGGGTTATAAACTTTGTGAAGTGATACTTTATGAAAAATGAAACAGAAAACTAAACGCGGTTCTGTTTAAAGTGATTGCTCAGGNAAACTTTGTGAAGTGATACTTTATGAAAAATGAAACAGAAAACTAAACGCGGTTCTGTTTAAAGTGATTGCTCAGTGCTCAGGTGGTATCCTCCCCAGAAGCAAGAGGTTTTGTAATAAATTTATTTTGATTTATTATAAGTATGTGAGATTAAACAACACAATTGAGGATGACGTTTAGTTTGGCAAAAGATCTTAAACCTCAGAGANAAACTTTGTGAAGTGATACTTTATGAAAAATGAAACAGAAAACTAAACGCGGTTCTGTTTAAAGTGATTGCTCAGGTGGTATCCTCCCCAGAAGCAAGAGGTTTTGTAATAAATTTATTTTGATGTATTATAAGTATGTGAGATTAAACAACACAATTGAGGATGACGTTTAGTTTGGCAAAAGATCTTAAACCTCAGAGANTATTATAAGTATGTGAGATTAAACAACACAATTGAGGATGACGTTTAGTTTGGCAAAAGATCTTAAACCTCAGAGAATCTGGTTTGTAAATTGGACATTCACACATTAAATTGTAGTTTCAGATTATAATCGCAAAAATAAAAAACGTTTTTACCACTATATATTTTTTTTTGTTTTAATGTTTGAAGTCAAAATCTATAGTCCTAAATTTAAAAAAAATGGTATATCTTTAGTGAAAAACATTCAGGCCAACTGTACTCAAATGAGTGCACACAATTTCAAAGGAGGCAGTGGCACGCCTGCTTCATTAGGCAACACTTCTGTCAAACACGAATAAGTGTGTGGTATTGTAGTATGCCTGATATATTGCGAGGACTTGGGACGGCACGTAGATATTNTGTCAAACACGAATAAGTGTGTGGTATTGTAGTATGCCTGATATATTGCGAGGACTTGGGACGGCACGTAGATATTAATCTCACAAATACATTTTGAAGAATTATGTGCACATTGGTTTTGTTATTTGCGATAGTCTGCAATGGTAAAATAAAGCAGGTATTACTANTTTGAAGAATTATGTGCACATTGGTTTTGTTATTTGCGATAGTCTGCAATGGTAAAATAAAGCAGGTATTACTAAGTTTATTATGAATAAACTTTATTCAGCTCAATCAGAATTAGTCTTGCCAATAAAAATGTTCCTTTAAAATTAATAATGTGCAATGTTATTTGTATTAAACATTTCGACCTCTAACAAACAGTTGGTTTTCTATATCTTCATTAACATCCTCACCATAAACTGCCGTAAACGTCCCTTAGCGTTGAAGAAGTGTATCAGCACTGGAGAGACTGCCAGGCCTCTTCCTACGATGTTGAACAGTGCCTGTCGTATCACGTCGAGTGTTGTGTCTCAATTAGACCGATCACTTAAGAGGATGTGAGTCTTACTGTCGAGACATACTGCTTCATGAGCAGTGTGTACACACATAATAAACTTAAATTTCTTTGCCAAATTAACACGGGAACTTAACTTATTGACCTGACCCACTTTCATAACTCCCCCTCGTATGATTAACACTTATTTTTACCTAACTGTCAAAAAACGTTTTAACCATACTTTAATAAATATCCAACTAAGCGTAATCTCTCGTTTCTTGCCTATTGAGCGTGAAAATGTAAACCGCAGTTAATTAACGGCTAATGAAATATTCTCGAGAAAAAACCTGCTTACGTAATTCATTCTACGAAATGTGTAATAATGCCCTTACAAGAAAACTTAACAATGTCGTATACGTAATGGCTAGCACACGACAATCGATCAATATACACCGTCTGATTTTTAGACACGTAAGCACGTCGGTATTACGTCCAATATAGAGTGTTTATAAGAAGAAATGAGGTAGTACTAGTTAAAACATTACNACGTAAGCACGTCGGTATTACGTCCAATATAGAGTGTTTATAAGAAGAAATGAGGTAGTACTAGTTAAAACATTACTTTTTAAACAATAAATTTATAAGAACGCTACGTATTTATATTTCCTGCCACCATTTACATTAATACTCGATAAATAAATCAAAACGAAATATATGCAGTTACGAAAACGAAATATTGGTAAACTAATTTCTTATATTTTCGATGANAACGAAATATATGCAGTTACGAAAACGAAATATTGGTAAACTAATTTCTTATATTTTCGATGAGCGGTGAACCAGTTATAGTCAAAGCAGCTGCTGATTAATTTAACGTGATTAGATCATTTTGGACGAGTGCTGCTGTGGTGAGAAACTCAGAAAATTAATGCGCTCTAATTGATGTAGAGTATTGGATCTCACATAATTTTNGAGTGCTGCTGTGGTGAGAAACTCAGAAAATTAATGCGCTCTAATTGATGTAGAGTATTGGATCTCACATAATTTTAATACGAATAATAAGATTATTCAATTGATTAATGTAGGTATAAGACATCAAGTAAATATTTTTTGTGGAAATAATTATAGCATTTACACTCAAAACTAATATAGTAAGCGATGGTATATTCTGACAAACATAGCCTAAAAATAATAAAGCAAAATTATAAAAAATAAGTGAATTAAATTTATTTTTCCATTTAATTAAGACATCCATCCATTTACGAACGTGAAAACTTCAAGGAAGTTGTAATGATATAAATTGTGATGTACAGAAATGTAGGAAACTTACAAGTTACATGATTTATAGTTAGAGGTTACAGAATTTTTCGTCTAGCCAACTGAACCATTCGATAACCAAATCGCGCCTTCAAAACGGTACCCTTTAAATGTTTTCCCCCCATTTTCATGATAATTTTTCGATAATTTTTTTTTTTTGCCTTTACACCGTACACAACTTGTCCGAAATAAAAAATAGTTACACCGAACGTACGCTCAATTCCCGTTTATCTCTGGAAACAACATTTTCCTNCGCCTTCAAAACGGTACCCTTTAAATGTTTTTCCCCCATTTTCATGATAATTTTTCGATAATTTTTTTTTTTTTGCCTTTACACCGTACAAAACTTGTCCGAAATAAAAAATAGTTACACCGAACGTACGCTCAATTCCCGTTTATCTCTGGAAACAACATTTTCCTNTTGTCCGAAATAAAAAATAGTTACACCGAACGTACGCTCAATTCCCGTTTATCTCTGGAAACAACATTTTCCTCCAGTGGCTCGTAATTCTGGGTGTATTGTGACTAACTGAAGTATAAAGTAACTGAGTCCCACGTCCAGTCGTATAGTAAGACTACTGCCCAATATAATAGTTCACTGNCTAACTGAAGTATAAAGTAACTGAGTCCCACGTCCAGTCGTATAGTAAGACTACTGCCCAATATAATAGTTCACTTGTGGATATACTAGCAAAATGCAATTTTCTGCCAAGGTCTCTGTTTTAGCCACAATTTCAGCTTCAGGGGCACCTGGGACAATNATACTAGCAAAATGCAATTTTCTGCCAAGGTCTCTGTTTTAGCCACAATTTCAGCTTCAGGGGCACCTGGGACAATAGGGGTGCCTTATTGTGTGATAAAAAAAGAATTTCAATAAAAAAACTTTTTTCATCTACCATGCGCTCCAGCTGCTCTTTAATGAGCGCCATCTCGTCGTTATTGTCGTCCTGGCCCTGCGCCTTCGTAGTTCCTGCATCCTCCTTCGTGAGCGGCGTCACTGTAGACTCCAGCTGCCACGGATCTGCGAGGACAACACACACTTCCCTTACCTCAACTATAGTCCATTCGCGGTTTCTTCACAGTTTTTGAGACAAACCTTTGAAAAATCACCCCATGTAGTGTTTGGTTCTTTCTAAAATATATAATGTATGTAAATCGTTTAATACTTCTGTTAACGAAAATATATCTCAGTCTTGGTTAAATTGAACGTTTACTTATATTTTACCTATTTCTTTTATATTTACTATGAATAGAAACAGGGAGAAAATAGGTTTGTTGGTAATGCCTAGTAAGAAATAGTTCTTGTGTGAAGTATTATTAAAGTGACTACGCACGAATGAGGTGCGCTGCCATTTGGTATAATTTTTTAGACTAAATTAAGCTTGGTTAGTATGAGGCGGAGGAATATTCTGAAAGTACTTGAGCAGGGCTTCAGAGAAGTTGGAAGTAACCGTGAATGGACTATAAAGGCCGATTCACACAGAGCTCGTTGCGTCAACTTTGTGCTGTCGTTTTGTTCAGGTATAGATCGCGCNGAATATTCTGAAAGTACTTGAGCAGGGCTTCAGAGAAGTTGGAAGTAACCGTGAATGGACTATAAAGGCCGATTCACACAGAGCTCGTTGCGTCAACTTTGTGCTGTCGTTTTGTTCAGGTATAGATCGCGCTAGGGCTGAGCCGATACCGGTACCGATATATCGAAACCGGCCGATATCGTAATTATCGGAATTGTGCGCAATTCNGTATCGGCAATATCGGTAAGTTTGTATCGGCAATATCGGAAAAGGCTCAAAAACCATATCGGCTCACCTCTAGATCGCGCATTAAGACTTTTCAAGAGCCAACATTTTGTGCTAGATCTGGATGGTATTTTATGGTTTCGTGACATNTAGATCGCGCATTAAGACTTTTCAAGAGCCAACATTTTGTGCTAGATCTGGATGGTATTTTATGGTTTCGTGACATTATATCAATTACATAATGCACCGAGGAAAAGGTTTTGTTGAATCAGACAGAAATTGTTTGGCGCAAACTAATTAATTGTTTGCATAGGAGCAATGAAGTATTCTGTTGTTCTTATTAGGTTGCCCCAAACAAAGAATTGGTTGGTNGCATAGGAGCAATGAAGTATTCTGTTGTTCTTATTAGGTTGCCCCAAACAAAGAATTGGTTGGTGCAACGAAATACTAAATATTTGTTTAGCTATACGTGCATTAAACAGTTTCGGTTAGTATAAAGATATCTTACAGCCCGACCGAGAGTCGAACCACGAGCGCTCTCGCCCGTGCGCTACGCCCTAGCAACTCCAGCTAAATTGACCGCTGAAAAAAAAAACCAAAAAATGGTTTTAATGTACATATTTTGAATACTGGCCAATGTGCGCAAATAAATGTTGCAAGCTTTACAGCTTTACTTTCTAGTGTCCTGTTGAGTTTGATTTATTAGGATGTTTCTACAATTATTACCCAAGCATCAATAAATGCACTAGAAACACTATTACTATCTTAATTGCCACAAAAAATACAAACAAACTCTCGCGCTGTATTTTCGAAAGAAGGTAATCAAATGAGTTGTCATACATATACAGGATGAGTATAAAAGAATATACAAACTTTGTAGGTCTATAACATCTAAACCAAACAACCTGCAACCTTGATTGACCAATCAAATGAACCATGTAACCGTGAAATTTGTTTACCATACATTAATCAATGTTCAATGTGACCAGCATGAGCGACCCGAACGACATTTATGCGATAATCAAACTCGATCCACGGTCTTGTCAGCATGTCCGGTGTTACGGTTTGGATGGCGTTCGTGTCTCTCGGTTTGAGGTGGTGAGGGGGTAGCGAGCTCGCATTCGACACGTCAATATGAATGGGACGGTATGATATTTCNCTCTCGGTTTGAGGTGGTGAGGGGGTAGCGAGCTCGCATTCGACACGTCAATATGAATGGGACGGTATGATATTTCCTTTATGGTGCGCCACCCCATTGGCACCTAGCTGTTTGCGGATACCTGAACGAGACGTTGCCGTAACGCTAGATTGGTCGAGGAGCAGCTGGTGACCAGGCTCTTCATCACTGGCCTCCAAGAAGCCCGGATCTTACCTCGTGAGATNGATTGGTCGAGGAGCAGCTGGTGACCAGGCTCTTCATCACTGGCCTCCAAGAAGCCCGGATCTTACCTCGTGAGATTTTTTTCTATGGGGGTACATAAAGGATCAAGTGTTTTGTCCACCATTGACGGCTAACATTGACGACCTCTAAACGAGAATTACGGACGCCATCCAAACCGTAAAAAAGCTGACAAGAGTGTGTTAACGAGTTTGATTATCGCGTAGATGTCGTTCGGGCCGCTCGTGATGGTCACATTGAACATTTATAAATGCATGGAAAACAAACTTCACGGTTCCACGGTTCATTTTATTGGTCAATCAAGGTTGTAGGTTGTTTGGTTTTGATATTATAGNGTTCCACGGTTCATTTTATTGGTCAATCAAGGTTGTAGGTTGTTTGGTTTTGATATTATAGACCTTTAAAGTTGGTGGTATTCTTTTTTACTCAACCTGTATATACAGTTGATTCGACAAAGTATTTTGTTGACAGTCTAATTTATTTTGGCCCAACACAAAGGTTTTGTTAATTCAAGCGTGGTTTTTGTTAGATGAACAAAATTAAGTTTGTTGCTTTTCAAGTTTTGTTTACTAAACAAAATATTTTATTAGGGCAACTAAATAAACATCCTACAAAAATTTTTAAATATACATACAGAATGCAAGAAAGTATGGAATATACATAAAAGAAAGCATAGCAATTAGAAGTTACCAACGGTACCAACACAAAACGTGAAATTTAAAGTGTGTGTAACAACAAAACATTTTACCAATATCGCAAAAAAATAAAGACGAAAGAGCAACAAAAGTAACTGAATGGTGTCTCTGACGAGGGAGGGTTTCTTATTTCCCACTGCAGCGTAGTAGCGCGCATGGCCTCCATGTGCATTGTACATGTCCCTAACACGCCGCGGCATGTTTGTNTTCCCACTGCAGCGTAGTAGCGCGCATGGCCTCCATGTGCATTGTACATGTCCCTAACACGCCGCGGCATGTTTGTAATCAACGTGTTTATGTCATCTTCCGGACGAAGGCCCCATTCCAGCTGGGCAGCTCCTATGAGNGCGGCATGTTTGTAATCAACGTGTTTATGTCATCTTCCGGACGAAGGCCCCATTCCAGCTGGGCAGCTCCTATGAGATCTGGAAGTGTTTCTGGAGGTTGTGGACGAGTATGAACTGCTGTTTTCGGCTTGTTCCAAGCATATTCAATGCATTAGTGCGCTCTCTGTTTATCACAAAAGAACTACATAACTGCTACCACCCAAAATCCCTTATATCACAATATTATAAACTTTTTGTGAGGTGTTAATACAGGATGTATCTAGGTGATGCCTGGGATCAAAACAAGCAAAAATGGTAATATGAACATATGTCCTACAAAATGTTGTTATTGAGTTACAAGCGTTTCACATTGTGGTAACATGTATCACTACCGCCACTTACTGTGTTGTTACGTTTGGTTTGGAGACGAATGTACCACCCCACGAATGGATAGCGACACAATAGTTTACATAGTTTTTGAAATTGTACGCCAGGGGCGAAATAAGCTTCCAGTACACGGATGGCACTTGTGTACATTCACGTTAACAGCATGACGTGTACAGTACAGGACAGGAGTGAGGACACAGTTCCGCGAGTGTAGCGAGTAGAGAACGGCGTAACAGAGGCGTAGCCACGTATGCATTGCCGCCCATGGCGGACACTTCTAGCCTCTCCTGTGATGTGACCACTGTGCGTCCTGTAACACAATAACAGCGCGTTATAGGGCATAATGTTCACATAAACATTTTTGCTTGTTTTGATCCCAGCAATCACCTCCCGAAGTATGTTACCATAGTTTAGATACATCCGGTTTATTTGGCCCTTTAGAAACAAATATTTTCTTGGCTGGAACAAACCTTTCTCTTAGTGTGGTAAAAATACCGAATCATTCGGAATACAACACTCGTCATGTTTTTAACGTAAATGCCAGAATTTTAACTTAACATATTTATTTGTATAACATACAAAAAATGTATTTTAACACAAATTTAGGTTTGAGCTGAAGTGTTAATTGAAGCTACTGGAGTCGCATATTGCACTTTGTTGGAAATAAAAAATATTTTCCCAATTTAGTTTATTTTACAAACGGAAGTAGAGAAAAACTAACCAGCAAATTTACTGACAGGTTTTGTGGATTCACGAAAAATTATGTGAAATTTACGGGAAGTCCTTTATTGAAAAAGCAACATATCCGTAAATCTACGAAGAGTTCTGGAGAATTTTTACCAGCATATTTTCGTAAAATAACGGGAAAATTTTAACAGTGTTGTGAGAGTACGTAAAAAAAAAGTGCCCCCCCCTTTCCTGGGCTATTACCCACTGACTTGGATGAGCTCAAAAACATAATCACGGCTGCAGTAAATTCTATGCGTTTGAGACGAATTCGGCTATCGTTTTGATATCCGTGCAGCAGATGGAGGGCACATAATGTGGTGAGCGAAACTTGTGGAGTTTGTAATTTGTTACGTAATTACATCACATTTTCATTATTTAATATAGATATTTGAAATCGGGTAATTGTTTTTGTAGCATGCTGTATAGTTGGGTGTCGCTTACTGCGGAACCAGGTGTCGAACTGCATTTCCAGGGGCACGTTGGTCTGGCGAGCCTCGCGGCTGCCCTGCACAAACTGCTGCTGCTGCGCCGTCGTCACAAGGGCAGGAGGCTGGCACTGGTAAGGAGCCTCGCCCTCGTCAGAGCTCTGCACGCTCGACGCCTCCTGACAAACAGGCCCTCACCTCACACACTCACCTAGCGTAACCCCGCTTCAGTCAAAACTACTGCAGAACCCTAGTGGCGTCATGCATTTAGTGCCCCCTGCAAAGACAGCGCATATAGCACCACTACTATTAATTCTACAGTAGAACTATGGCGAGACCATGCATTTAGAATCCCCCCCCCTTTTTTTCAGAGACAATGAATTTAGCACTACTTCTATGATAACTAAAGTATAACCCTTGTAAAGGCACTCATATTGCCCCCCTGCAGAGACCACGCATTTTGAACAGCTACTATGAAAACTACTGTAGAACCCTAGTCAGTCTACACATTTAGTATTGCTGTTATGAAAACAATATGATGTTCACTGTAAAATTAGCACTTTTTAAACCAACCTTTGAATAATATTTCACTGCCCATTGACTGCATACATGCTACCGTACACACGCAGTTGGTAGCGAATAAAGTAAAATAGTTACAACTCTTGATGTTGTATTGAGAGTGTTATGTTTTAATTAATTGCAAATCAAGTTTGTTTTTCTCTGCTTTATAACAAATTACAATACGTACGGGCATATTAGAAACACATTTAGGTTGCTAACAATTTCACGTTTTCATTTAACTGATGCATGAAAAAAGTCACNTAGAAACACATTTAGGTTGCTAACAATTTCACGTTTTCATTTAACTGATGCATGAAAAAAGTCACTAAGCCCATGGCAATGTAAATTTTACATTTGGCGGAAGGATACAGAATGAAGAGAAACATAGACCTTAAGCAGTGACTTCAAAATTGGTCAATTATCCGTGAACAGTTTATATAATCTATAATCCCTTTTCGCAGTCCATGATTTTACACTTTTCTGCAGTCCACTTCTGTAATTTACGATCCTATTTATTGTTTCTTCAGGTCTAGTTCCCCTCCCTTTTTTATCTACACTTTCTGCATTTTGCTTCATTATTGAAAAATTGGGAGTACTCCGAGAATGCCCACCTGACAATGTTAACGTCCATCCCATTTCCTACACGCGGGAAATGTGGGAATGACAACTCCGGGAATCGAACCCGGATCGCCTTGGTGGGTCCCGGCGTTCCTCCTTATGTAAAAATGACCTTGACAAATACGTAATAACTAGGGTTCATTTGTCGACGAAGTGACACTGTGATAGTTTCATAAACATACACATGTCACTGTTATTGCAATACTTACTCTAATGATGATAAATAGAAAATAAACCAATTACAATGATAAACAGATTTAATATTCCGAATTGTGTGCAACATTAAGACAAGGGAATGTTAGTAGTAGNAAACCAATTACAATGATAAACAGATTTAATATTCCGAATTGTGTGCAACATTAAGACAAGGGAATGTTAGTAGTAGAAAATGGAGAAGTTTGGCGCAAGGGGATGGGGGACAGTAGAGTCGGAGCTGTTCATGCTCCGTCATTCGGGTTCCCCCGGGGCCATCTTGTACGCCACGTTATATGTCAGTGACCTTGACCTTACACCTTAACCCAGGTGACCTTTGACCTTTAAAACCCAANAAACCAATTACAATAATAAACAGATTTAATATTCCGAATTGTGTGCAACATTAAGACAAGGGAATGTTAGTAGTATAAAATGGAGAAGTTTGGCGCAAGGGGATGGGGGACAGGAGAGTCGGAGCTTGTACGCCACGTTATATGTCAGTGACCTTGACCTTAAACCTTAACCCAGGTGACCCTTGACCTTTAAAACCCAAACATTTCCAACCATTTATAAAAAAAGTTATTAATTTTGTATTAAAAATTGTTACNCTTGTACGCCACGTTATATGTCAGTGACCTTGACCTTAAACCTTAACCCAGGTGACCTTTGACCTTTAAAACCCAAACATTTCCAACCATTTATAAAAAAAGTTATTAATTTTGTATTAAAAATTGTTACAAATTTTATTTAAAAAACTTACATTGCCAGGGGTCTCCCCCAGCACTATCCCCAATGTTTTTTATTGGTCATTTAATCGATCAATTACTTGTCTTCGTTAATTAGACGGCAGGCCTCCACCGGGAAGGTCGTGGGAAACAGTTGTATGATGTAGATGACTGGTTTAATTTTAGTATCGCCCTCTGGAGTGCACAGGCAAGGTAAAATATTCCAGTACATCAGGTCGCGGGGCATCCCCGAGAAACGTAACCTATAGCCACCACTGACGGGAAANCCAGTACATCAGGTCGCGGGGCATCCCCGAGAAACGTAACCTATAGCCACCACTGACGGGAAAAGTTTTTTTTTCAGGAGACGAGACACATCGTTTCAGCACCAGCAGCGACGGCGATGGCAGGTGGAGGTTGAGGTTGATACCACGTGCAATCTTCACGAGTTGACAGCCGAGAGTTGTATGTTGCTCTTCCTGTTGAACACGCAGGCAGCTGGCAGTTCACTCACAGCTATCTACAGCGCACTGTCCGTCCAGCGGGCTTCATGCTATCTTACAAGACTTGGAATATTTCGCACTTTAAATATAAATACTAGCATAAATATTTATTATGTCAGTCACAAGTATATACAGACATGCCAAATGTAAAACAACATACAGTAAAAAAAAAAATATTATTTAACCCTTAACACCAAAGTTAATTTTGTAACAATCTACAGGAGAAAGAAAACACGTCACATGCAAGCTGCAACGGGGGAAAAAAAAGCTTTAATTCATAAATAATGTACATTATGATTAGTCCGGTGTTAGAACCCTACCTGACGAGATGAAAAAACTCGTGACCGACTCGCTAGCTGCTAACTTATCATCGTTGCACTACCAGTGAATAAAATTTTTTAATGTGAAAATATATTTCGTCCTTGTGTTATCTTCGCTCAGCTTGAACTCATGGACACACTTAAAGTAGAGAACTGACTACTTGTAGACCGAATCCTCACAAGACTGACCTCATAATGACTCATAGACCCCTAAATAACCACTAATAACCACTAATTACCCCTAAATGACCCATAAAGACTCATAAATTTCCCATAAATTACCATAATGACACATAATGACCTCTAAATGACCCATAATGACCCTACATTACCCGTAATGACCTCTAAATGACCCATAATTATACCTAAATGACACATAATGACCAATGATTGTGGTGTGTGCGGTGCTACACGCGGTGCTAAATGCGGTGATGATTGTGGTGCATGTGTTGCTGATTGTGGTGAATGTAGTGCTGATTGTGGCATGTATGGTGCTGTTTGTGGTGCATGTGGTGCTGATAATGGTGATGATTGTGGTGCCTGTGGTACTGATTGGTGGTGCATGTGGTGCTGATTGTGGTGTGTGGTGCTGATTGTGATGTGTGGTGCTGATTGTGGTGCGTGGTGCTGATGGTGATGTGTGGTGCAGATTGTGGTGCTCACCATGGTGTGATTGTGGTGTGTGTAGTGCTGATGTGGTGTGTGTGGTGCTGATTGTGGTGTGTGTGATGTTGATTGTGGTGCATGTGGTGCTGATTGTGGTTTGTGTGTCGAAAGTTGAAATAAATTACCCGTATTAAAAACAATATATAGAGACCTTCCACTAAACCTGAAAGGTGAATAGTTTATTTAATAATCTCTCATAAAAAAATTATATAGCCAGGTTCCTCGGTAAATTTAATCGCTTACTGGGTAAACTGTACCGAGCATAACATTTTTGAAATTACTGCATTTGCACTTTGCACTAAAAGTGCCTAGCAGTATGACTGGCATCCCCCACGCTTCGCCATTTGTCATTGACAAAATTTTTGAACTTTGTTTTCACCCAGGCAGCACACACAATCGGTATCGGAGAAAGGAATCGAACACGACCTACGTTAAGGGACCATCCAAGCGTATCCCTGGAATGGTTTCGAGAAACCATGGAAAAAACTCAAATCAGGATGTCTGGGCTGAGAGCTGATTCGGGGCCTCCCAAATGCACGTACGGTGTTTTATCATGGCAGCGTCTCGTTGTGTTTTATAGAAGCAGGAACGTCACCCCACCGTCGCTGGGTCGTATACACATATGTATGCATTTCGCCTCACAAACATTTATATAGATGTCATTCCTGGCCACACTACCATTGAATTCTGCTACTGGGACATTGGATACCTAAGCGAGTAAACAAAAAAATGCAACATGAAGTGCTGGAAATTATCAAACTTTCCTCGATTGCACGAATAGAGCTAGAAGCTGGTAAGCCGTTACGGGTCTGGGATATGTGCCCTCTTTCACAGCACCAATAACAGTAAATAATCCTGTCAACTTGAAAAAAAAAAACCTATTTTCTGGATGCACGAATTCCCTCACTATGGACTGCGTGGAAAAGCATTCGCTCGGATAGACATGGTGTAATTTTCCTTTAGCATGCTGATTGCTCACATATACTGTAAAATTCATTATATGGGCTGTAAAAATTAACGGTGTACAGTCATGTTGAAGTTTCCTCACATGCACACTGACCGACGGGAATGCACTCGAGCTTGTAATGTGTAGAAAATTGCATCTAGCAAAAACTGTAAATATTATTAGCGGTGGACTGAATATGGCGATTAAATATAATGTTATAAAGAAGGTGCTGATTAATAACAGCAGGATATGTGCAGATTTTTGGAATTTTTATATCTGTTAAAATCATGAAATTGACAGGCGGTTAATACAAATACGTGAAGGAATATAACACATCTCTCTTAATGTCGTAAGCTGACGATGAGGCTTAGAAAAATTATTCTGTTCTGACTGGGGAGTGTTTACTAAGGTCGTATGGTGGGAAAGCTTTTAAGTCATTTGTAGTGTGAAATGTATGTTAAATAGATAGTATAATATAATTTTACAAGTGTTTTTCCGCCGCCCATAAAAAGGAACTCTGTACTCTCTCGTGGTTTACGGTGCTCGATTTTTTATATTAGCAATACACATTTTCTCATTTTTTTTTCGTATGATTGAGTTTTGCTTACGTACGAGGTCTTAAGAATATTAATTCTTCGTTCAGTGGTGTACTGTAAAAATGCAAAATTGGAGGGGGTAGGGGGGAACACGAGAGGTGTTAAAATTTATGTTTTTTTATACAACCCATGCTTTTTTCCAGTGTAATTTTATTTTAAAACATTTTTCTCGACTTTACTACATGAAAAAAATATATAATCTGTTTTACTAAGTATGGTGGTATGCCAAATCTGCCATTCTAGACTTGGATATATATCTTTCTCGTTTGTGTTTGCCTATTTGACTAACGTAAAATAGTAGTGTGACATTTAATTTTTTAGGTGGCGTGTAAGCTACAATTGTAATAAAAAAAGTAAAGTGTCCATTCTTTTGAGACGGAGCGAATTGTTAGGACAAACGGGAACGAGTAAGGACTCGGCCGAGAAACTATCCCGTCATTCACCTGGAGGGATTTTTAAAAAAGAAATTCGGCCGAACGGGTTGAGAATCGAACCCGGGTTCCCCTGAACCAGGGTCTCCCCTGGTGTTGAGTTGTGTGTGCAGATATCATCTGTGTTTATTACCCTAGGAATTAAAGTTGACTTGTGTGAGAAATAAAACATGCTGCTGGAGCGAAAAGCCCCCCGTGACATCCCCACAACTCTCCAGTGCGCTAGGGCAAAGTCCAATTCAACACCTAGTGCAGTGCAGCTAGACGCGTGCGCGAGCTCAGATTACGACTGTACGCATCTCTCATTTACTTCCATAATGAGACTCGTATCTACGTCTTTAGGTACGCTTTTATCTTAACAGTTTTTAATGCATCTATCAGTCAGACCTGCAATTGGGATATCTCGGGATCTGTGTGTTTGTGTTTTACGTATGAGCGAGTGAGAAGTGATAGTTTGTTTTGCTTGTTTCTTATTTTTACATCATCACAAGTTATAGTTGGTTTCACTGATATTAAAGTCAAATTTCACATTACATTTTTATACGAAAAAAAAAACAAATTAGGGGTTTGAACCAGCACATATTTACAAAAAAAATTTTTTACGCACAATTATTTTTTTCGTATTCAAAAGGAATTAACATAACGCCAAAATCTCATGGTTTTGGTAATGTAGTGGCTGCATTATGCTCTTAATTTTTTTGCACTTGCGAAGTATATCCTATAAATCTCGACGAAGTTGAACGGTAGCGAATGATTGGTGATGCCAGCTTGTTTGGTAACTAAATCAGATCACTGATTTCGGGCGTCGATAATTTACGTCCTGCGCATACTGTAAAACATCGACTTCCAAGAACATACACAGAATAATAGGGAATTATGACAGAATCCAACATGGCAGGAATTTTCACGTACGGAATATGCCCTCCATCCCTCCTCAGTCCATGCGTCTGGAACGATTACTGATGGTATGAATGTTGAGTGGTGTGGTCGAGGTGCTTCTATGAACATGCCAATAAAAGAGTGGAAACTTTAGTTTTCTCATAATCGTCGCTGTACGAGATGGCAATCTGCTTGATGGTGTACGAGTCTAACGAGCGAAAACCTTGAATGTTGCAAAACATTTTTTATTCACTAGATAATTTTGTTATATAANTAACGAGCGAAAACCTTGAATGTTGCAAAACATTTTTTATTCACTAGATAATTTTGTTATATAAAAAATTGAAGTTTGCATGCACATGAAGAATTTTTATTTTTCAAAAACTTTTGACAAATTTATTAAAATCTTTATCGAGGTCCACACACANGCATGCACATGAAGAATTTTTATTTTTCAAAAACTTTTGACAAATTTATTAAAATCTTTATCGAGGTCCACACACATCGGGCAACTGTGTTCTGAGTTAGCTTCCTCGCCGAGTAGTGCTTGCGAGTAGATTTCTTGAAGGGGAGNACACACATCGGGCAACTGTGTTCTGAGTTAGCTTCCTCGCCGAGTAGTGCTTGCGAGTAGATTTCTTGAAGGGGAGCATCTTCCACAGATCCAGCTTGCGATTAGATAGCTTCCACGGACGCGTCTTCCTCGAGGATGTCTTCCACGGGGACGTATTGCACACGGAAGTCTTCAACGTNTAGATAGCTTCCACGGACGCGTCTTCCTCGAGGATGTCTTCCACGGGGACGTATTGCACACGGAAGTCTTCAACGTGGGGGTCTTCCAAGGGGACGTCTTCCACGAGGGCGTCTTCCACGAGGGCGTCTTCCATGTTACGTCTTCCACAGGGACGTCTTCCACGAGCGTCTTCCACGGGTTCGTCTTCCACGGAGACATCTTCAACGAGGGCGTCTTCCACAGGAACGTTTTCCACAGGAACGTTTTCCACAGGCGCGTCTTCCAAGCGGACGTCTTCCACCACGGCATCTTCCACCACGGCGTCTTCCACGGGCGCGTCTTCCACAGGCACATCTTCAACGGGGACGTATTCCACGGGGGCGTCTTCCATGAGTACGTCTTCCAAGAGGGCGTCTTCAATGGGCGCGTCTTCCACAGGGACGTTTTCCACGGGGACGTCTTCTACGGGGAAGTTATCCACGAGGGCGTCTTCCACGGGGGCGTCTTCCACANAGGGACGTTTTCCACGGGGACGTCTTCTACGGGGAAGTTATCCACGAGGGCGTCTTCCACGGGGGCGTCTTCCACAGGCGCGTACATCGTGAGGGCTGCTCGGCGGGCCTTGAACCAGCCCCTNGGGCGTCTTCCACGGGGGCGTCTTCCACAGGCGCGTACATCGTGAGGGCTGCTCGGCGGGCCTTGAACCAGCCCCTGCGATGTGGTGTGTCGGTAACTGGGGTGGTGCAGCCTTCGAAACACCCCTTGCACGGACGCAGTCCCGTATGTGTTCGTCCTGCTGTAGGTAGGCCGGTAAATACTTTAATACAGTCGAAATTTCGTGAGGTGCATAGACCNCCGTATGTGTTCGTCCTGCTGTAGGTAGGCCGGTAAATACTTTAATACAGTCGAAATTTCGTGAGGTGCATAGACCAGGTTGCAATTATTTCGGCAGGTACGGCAACTCGTCCCGTTTGTGCAAGGCACTAAGCGAGACCACCCTTCAGAATTCTAAAATGGTCGAAAAGATTTTATGGCTGCTCGGACAAGACGCGTACATTATTCTTTTTAAAGAGCTAGAGAATGACTGCTTTCCCGAGTGGGCTAGGGGCGCTCCTTATAAAAAGGTTATGGGGATAAAATAGTCCGCACTGGCGACTAAATTAGGCAGCTGGTTGTTCGGAACGAAGGTTTGCAAAAACGTAATAGTAATTACCCAATGATAAAGATTGACACGTGACGTGGTTAGCCAATGAGAATCATTAGAGGGGATGGAGGCCTGCCCTCTCAAGTAGGGCCAATAAGGATAAGACGAGAGGAGGCTGACTGACGCTCTGTGGAGTAGGTTTTCCTACCCGATGGAACAGAATCGTCGTACTCGGTCAGCACGCAGAACGGGTGAGCGTGGAAGAGATGTGTANGGTTTTCCTACCCGATGGAACAGAATCGTCGTACTCGGTCAGCACGCAGAACGGGTGAGCGTGGAAGAGATGTGTAAGTGAAAAGGGGACGGAATGCAGATGCGGAGGAAGCAGGAGTACACCGTAAAAACCCACTGACCATTCGTAAAGTCTACCATGTTTCCCACACAGCAAAACTCACGACTCGGATCCAGCCAAGATATGCTAACAGCACAGCCACCGACAATGTTAGAGATGCGTAATATATGTGGAAGTGATTGTTCAAAATGAATATTTCCATAAACTACAAGGCTGAAAATGACGTACATATGGTAATCAAAAATGCAGCACAGATTAAGTGGGAGCTAGAAAAAGAACTTCTTCTAGTATTTGACCTTACAGTGGCACTTGTCTCCAAGTGATATGTTGGTGAGGCATTAATGATTAATGCGCTGCGAGACTGCTCGGGAAAATGTGTAATACGAACACGTAGATTGCTAAAGGAGGCGATCAGATTGCGTTGAACTGAACTCACGAGCCCACTTTCCTATGTGTCTGCGATGAAACCATTTATTTACCCGCTCTCTCTTCCGCGGGAAATTTACGATACCACCTTCAAAATTACATTGGGTGACGTTCCTAATGATTTTGTGGCGAAGATAGCCCATGACAGGTTTCNTACGATACCACCTTCAAAATTACATTGGGTGACGTTCCTAATGATTTTGTGGCGAAGATAGCCCATGACAGGTTTCCTTTTATTTAACGATATCCCTCAAATGAAGCAGGCTATGCAAAGTAATAGTTTTAGAATCACAGCTATGCACAAGATTTAGGTAAATGTTTTGTTATGAATGTTACTATAATGTTGAATTAAATTTATAATTGGTTTCCGAAGATAGGAAGCGCACATTTAATTANTTTGTTATGAATGTTACTATAATGTTGAATTAAATTTATAATTGGTTTCCGAAGATAGGAAGCGCACATTTAATTAGCACACAAACATTTATAGCATTAACAAATTTAATGTTTGTGTTTATACGCATGTGTATGCATAGTGNCATTTAATTAGCACACAAACATTTATAGCATTAACAAATTTAATGTTTGTGTTTATACGCATGTGTATGCATAGTGTATATGTATTACACACACGCATAAATACACACATTATATATATTTATATCATCAATTTGATCATTTAACTTCGCTAAGACGCGTGTGTTCACTCGTTCTTATTTTATTCAGCAATTCATANATTTGATCATTTAACTTCGCTAAGACGCGTGTGTTCACTCGTTCTTATTTTATTCAGCAATTCATACAAACATATCGACATTTTCAAGAGATTACCAGCTTCACTTTACTTCGCCATTTAAAAGTGCACTCGCTAGATAAAGGAGAGGTAAAACAAACAAATGTACTTCCTTGGGCTGTAAAACTAAACTTCAGTGATAAACTTAATTTTTAAGTGACGAAATTAATTCTTAAATAAACAAATGTACTTCCTTCGGCTGTAAAACTAAACTTCAGTGATAAACTTAATTTTTAAGTGACGAAATTAATTCTTAAGGCAAAAGCCATATTCCTTGTATAATCTGACCACGTGGATTTCAATGCGGTTTTAACGCAAGATAATGACTTATTATTACCTGCATATCTATATGTTGGCATTGTATGCAGGTGGCAGGTATGTTACGGCCAGGTGATAGATTTGCAGGATCTGGGCTGGGTCTCGGCTTCTTGGAGTCGATTACTCTCCGGTACTAAAAGGAAATACATGATTATTGACATTTACAGAATTTTTTGCAGCCAGGTCATACAAATGAGATGACCAATTTGATATAATGCAACAAGTATGTTAGGGTTGCCAGATTATAAGTTTGTTAAATAATAATATTTCGCAGTCTTGTATGCGTAGATATTTTTAACATCAGTATTTTGACAAATATAATTTCTACCAAAATCACATCTCTGAGAGAGTTAGTAGTTGTAATTTACATTTAAATGTTATCGTTGTCATTTTGCACACTAATGAGTTTGTACTTGTGAAACTGATCTATGCTGTAGTGAGTTAAAGATTAAAAATAATTGTAAAATGATACAAAGGCCAACTAGAACTGCGAGTACATTTTCCGAGAATTCATAAGAGTGAATAATTTGTTAACCATTTCTTCGGTGTAGCCTAAGCTCTGCGATTTTTAAGAAACACGTCTTTAATTGGATATGCAAGGAGGGCACATTGCAAATAGCAAATGTTTAGAAACTCCACGTACCACATCCTCGTTAAATTCAAATGCCACATCCTCGTATTCTCCTAAGTA
>NQII01008098.1:28880-74344 GCA_002778355.1 Clitarchus hookeri
ACCAAAATCACATCTCTGAGAGAGTTAGTAGTTGTAATTTACATTTAAACGTTATCGTTGTCATTTTGCACACTAATGAGTTTGTACTTGTGAAACTGATCTATGCTGTAGTGAGTTAAAGATTAAAAATAATTGTAAAATGATACAAAGGCCAACTAGAACTGCGAGTACATTTTCCGAGAATTCATAAGAGTGAATAATTTGTTAACCATTTCTTCGGTGTAGCCTAAGCTCTGCGATTTTTAAGAAACACGTCTTTAATTGGATATGCAAGGAGGGCACATTGCAAATAGCAAATGTTTAGAAACTCCACGTACCACATCCTCGTTAAATTCAAATGCCACATCCTCGTATTCTCCTAAGTAATCGTATTCTTCTTGAAACTTCTCGGGTTTTGGTCTCTCCTTTGCCCATCGAACTGGTCCGTTACCCGTAGTTTCTCTTGGCGCTAGACCCGTGGCAGTCTGCAACACAATAGGCACATGGAGACTGTCAGAGAGCTACCCATTGCACAAATAATAGAAACTTTGATTTTGAAACTGTCACAAATAACGAATTTCTGGGCGGTGATTTTCCTGCAATAAACAACAACATTTTTTTCGATATAAATTACTTCTTTAGCAAGCATTTTCTTACAAATACATTTTNTTTCCTGCAATAAACAACAACATTTTTTTCGATATAAATTACTTCTTTAGCAAGCATTTTCTTACAAATACATTTTTATACATATAGCAGGAAATCCGAGTTTCCAGAGTTTTCTATAATTTTGCGAAAATGTATATATTTTCAAATGAATCTCTCGAGTNTAGCAGGAAATCCGAGTTTCCAGAGTTTTCTATAATTTTGCGAAAATGTATATATTTTCAAATGAATCTCTCGAGTTTTCTGTGTGGCCGATAATTATATACAATTAGAGCTAGTGGGATGGTAGTAGCGGATTTAGTGTGGAGAACCAATAGGCTACTGTTTGGAAAACCACCTGTTTTCCTATTCATCGTAGATTCAGACACGCAAATAGAGGAGACCTCCAGAATTTATTTTTTGTTAAAGATAATATTGTCGACAGTGGTGTGTATTCGTATTTTAGTAGTCATTTATACAACNCCAGAATTTATTTTTTGTTAAAGATAATATTGTCGACAGTGGTGTGTATTCGTATTTTAGTAGTCATTTATACAACGGAAAACAAAATCCTCTTTCACAGTGTCATTAGTAAAAATTGATTCGTCCTTCTCTGTTTTTTATTTTGGTAGTAGGCAAATAGGAAAAAAGGCACGTGATAATTGAAATTCAAAGAAAAACGACTATTTGACTTTTCATTAAATAATGTCGTTGATTCATTTGCTCGTATATCTTCACAATTTATTTCCTGAATGGAATCAGGTTTTTGGTTGCTTATTAACTAAGCCTAGCTTACATTAAGAATAGCCATTTACGACTATCCAGGAATTCAAACCATAGAACACACATTCGTCATCGAGAACGGCAAAGACTCTACTCTCGAGGTAGANACGACTATCCAGGAATTCAAACCATAGAACACACATTCGTCATCGAGAACGGCAAAGACTCTACTCTCGAGGTAGAAAGGCTTACCTGTATATCGACGCGCTGACACTGCATTAGCGTGGTGCTGCTAAAGTCAGGTGGTATCCTTGTGTGAAAATGGTTATCTCCATTCTGCTGTGAAAATGAAAGAGATTTCGTAATTAGTAGGCTTATGGGTCTCCGGGGGCAAGGACTGAGGGCTGCTGTGCTGTGGAGCCATCCGCCACATTGGATGACGTCACAGGCGCAGCCGGCTGACTTGCTCATCTCCTCCCCCCNGCTGTGCTGTGGAGCCATCCGCCACATTGGATGACGTCACAGGCGCAGCCGGCTGACTTGCTCATCTCCTCCCCCCTCCACACCAAATCATCGATACCCTAACCCACCACCAGCAACCTGTACCCTAGAAATGATTTTAATAAAAATTATACTAATATAAAATATTTTAATATAAAATTAAAAAGTTTCTAGGTTATAAACAAATGTCAGTGTTGTATGTATCCAATCTGTGCATGGTGTGAAATTTAGTACAACAAGGACCATGCGAAATTTTGCGCAACTGGCCACCGTAGATTGTTAATAATTATATTTGTTTAGAGTGTCACTGCAAATCATAATTNAAAAAGTTTCTAGGTTATAAACAAATGTCAGTGTTGTATGTATCCAATCTGTGCATGGTGTGAAATTAAGTACAAGGACCACGCGAAATTTTGCGCAACTGGCCACCGTAGATTGTTGATAATTATATTTGTTTAGAGTGTCACTGCAAATCATAATTCCATTAAATACAAAGCATTATTTTAATAAAAATTAAACAAATTCGGTTTGCCACTTTGGGACGTATTGATCCCCCCTCATATGAACCTGTAACCAAAAAAAATATATACAAATTTTTTAAAAACTTAAATAAATGCATCTTTCTACCTCGGATTTGTATTAATTTTCCTATAAAAAAATATATTTGGATAGAAACCCACACTCGCACGACCCCTCCTAGAATGCGTGAATCGCCAGTGCGTATATTTATTTACNATATATTTGGATAGAAACCCACACTCGCACGACCCCTCCTAGAATGCGTGAATCGCCAGTGCGTATATTTATTTATGAATTTAAAGATGTAATTTTCCATATACGAGAAGGTAAATAAAAACTTTGAATTCTTCCGATATAAATGATTTTTCACGAAATAAAACGTATGGTAGGCCAGACCCCCCCTGCAATCACACTTTAACTGTTAATGCGATAGTGCATTCCAGGTGGGACCTTGTAAAACATATTCGAATTCNATATATTTGGATAGAAACCACACTTGCACGACCCCTCCTAGAATGCGTGAATCGCCAGTGCGTATATTTATTTACGAATTTAAAGATGTAATTTTCCATATACGAGAAGGTAAATAAAAACTTTGAATTCTTCCGATATAAATGATTTTTCACGAAATAAAACGTATGGTAGGCCAGACCCCCCTGCAATCACACTTTAACTGTTAATGCGATAGTGCATTCCAGGTGGGACCTTGTAAAANATGGTAGGCCAGACCCCCCTGCAATCACACTTTAACTGTTAATGCGATAGTGCATTCCAGGTGGGACCTTGTAAAAAATATATTCGAATTCTAATACTTTATTTATAAAAAATCAATTCAATAGATGTTTTTTTTTAATATTTACTTTATTCAATTTGTTCTTACTGTTTCACGAAAAAAAAAATAAATTTAACTAAAAATAAATTAAGTAGTCTAGCTAGTCTTGTAACCATACTAGCACGCACGCGCCAAAAGGTGTGCGAAACAGACGCATCTATCGTAACAGGCACGCGCAGCAGGCGACGTCGTAGGGCACCGTGAGTGATTTGCGTCACCGCGTGAAAATACCTGGAAGGGGAGAACCGAACAGTATATAAGACCAAGCATCCATGGTCCCTCTTAGCCCTGCATGTAACACACTGCAAGGCCAACTGTGTTAGCATCTGCGCAGTTTTTTAGGATAGATGTTTGTCTATAGTTTTATTAATTTAGCAAGCTCTATGTCTTGTTGACATACTGCCTGAGATTGACATGAGGACTCCTAAAGGAACGGTTCAGGAGTTATTTAGTCTATAATGTAAAGTACGTAAAAAAAAAGTCCACGTTGACTTAGTCTTAGTAATAGGCGATTTAGGTTTATTTAGGCTGAAGTTAAATCTCTTTTTCTTTCAGGTAAATTACCATCGTATTACACTGAAGAGCCAAAAAAACTGGCACACCTGCCTAATATCGTGTCCCCCCCCCCTACTACCCCGAACACACAGAAGTGCAGCAAGACGACGTGGCATGAACTCGACTAATGTCTGAAGGTATGCAGGAGGCAATTCACACCATGAATCCTGTAGGTCAGTCCACAAATCCAATCTGTGCCAATTTGAGAAAGTGTTGCACGTCTGTCACGTTTAATGATTCTCGTCAGTCATCGTTTGTCAAGTTCTTTCACGATTTTTTCCCGGCCGCAGCGATGTCGAAGATGTGATGTTTTACCGGATTCCCGATATTCACGGTACACTCGTGAAATGGTCGTACGCGAACATCCAAATGTTATCGCTACATCGGAGATGCTATGTCCCATCTCTCGTGCGCCGACTATAACACCACGTTCAAACTCACTTAAATCTTGATAACCTGCCATTGTAGCAGCAGTAACCGATCTAGCTGCCGACCGCATCGCGTTACTCTGATTGGTTCCCTACCTCTGTTATTTGCATACGCACGCCTAGACCATTTTTTTTGGCTCTTCAGAGTATTAATAAATAAAAGCCGGTCAGTGTTGGCTCTGACAACACTCACTGGAAACTTANTTTTTTTTGGCTCTTCAGAGTATTAATAAATAAAAGCCGGTCAGTGTTGGCTCTGACAACACTCACTGGAAACTTATTATATTTTCTTCAAGTTTTCAGGATCCACTGGGAATCCAGGGTGGGGGAGGCCCAATTGTGCCACTCCCCCCACCAGAGTGATGTGCAAACACCACTCTGGTTAAGCCAGCGTGAATTGAAGTCAATGAAAGATGTTCTACCCCCTCTCTACTAGTATTTTCTCTACCTACTAATAAGAGCATGGTTTCCACCTATCTGTCTCCTGTAGCATTTTCTGATCATGCATGCAACAATTTTTAATTATTTCCTCTCGAAAGGGCTTTAACAGTATCTATACCGGTTTTTCCCTTTCTCTTCTTAGTATAGTAGTTTAGCTATAAGTTCATTTAGGGAGGTTTCCATGGCTTAATCGTGGCCGTGGCAGCTCAATCCCTTGCTGCCGTGATGCATGTCTTCTTGCATGATTTCCTTCCCTTGTAGGCGTATGGGGCGTAGCCCTGAGACGTAATTAACTCCCGTCCCTACCGCGGGCTCACATCTAACACTTAGTTTTAGAGTAGGTTAGATAAAAAATCGTTCGCCATCGTTCTGCTTCTTGCTACCAGTGACGCAACTTCTGCTATCTGCCATCCGTGATCTCCGGATCTACGCACCGCCGTTTCTCTACAGTACAGAGAGTAAGTAGCTACTTTATTTGCAGAGAGGAGCTCACTGCAGCCTGCATTACTTGACGAAGGCAAGGCGAGTGTGGTACGCTGGCTACGGCTAGGGGACACAGTGCTGAGTACACAGAGTCCAGTGCACAGTGCTGGGCACATTGTCGTCTGCTTTTCAGGTAATTACAACAACACGAATAATTTTTTTTGCATGTACCTACTTATGTATTGGTTCAGATTATTAACGCGTATCATTCCTGTTCGTTTTTGCAGCCCTCACACACCGTGCTCTCCATCCTCACGGACAGGACTTGGGGCTGTGGAAACATGACGGGCCGTTTCCAGCTTTGTCGTGCCACAGCCACATTCTCGTCCATGTTGAAAAGTACAGCAAACCATTTTTTCTCCCTTGGAACTATACTGACTTGCTCGCGTCATATTTACTAACCTCATTATACCCGAGTACAAATCAGGCTACACTAAAGAGGAAAATAATTTCTCTGTCACCGAAAACAAAATTCGCATGAATTTAGTTTCATTGTTTTGTCAGGATTTAAAAAAAAAAGGAAAAAAAAAAAAAACTTTGCAGCCCTAATAATAATGACTAGAAATAATAAAAATGTTAAGAACAATATAGATTGTAAAACGGATATTTTACTTTCTGTCTATCAGCTGGGCACTCCATTAGCTGACAGCTAGCCAGTAAGAATCACTGGAGTAAAGCATGTCAAACGTGGTACTAACCAATAAGAGCGTGACAATTGAGAAACCAGAGCCTAGCACAAAAGTCGTTCCTATAAAATATGGGAATAAATTACACAATGTCTTGAATGCCAGCAAATGTGTACAGAGCGCAAAGTGTTAATACACCTTACCTACTTTCAGTATCACTGTTTTACAGCAAGCTAGTCAGTACACAAATGCAACATACAGCAAAAGCTACACGCTGTTGGAGTTACCGCCGAATGTGTGGCTCGTGGCAGCTAGTCTGCGCTACTGCGTGCCGGGTTAGATTCCCCAGCAGGCACACGAGGCTTTTCGTCACGCGATTGACATAATNCTAGTCTGCGCTACTGCGTGCCGGGTTAGATTCCCCAGCAGGCACACGAGGCTTTTCGTCACGCGATTGACATAATCAATAGACAACGCCTCTCCCACCTTGTTTCATTAATTAATATTAAGTCCCCATTTTGTCAAGTTCTCTTTGTTCATTGCCATGCTTTAACCAAAAAAAATTGTCGGAATGGCGTCCATTTACTGAATAAAAATTGTGCATGTTTTTTGCAGGTTCCCTCCTAGTTATCCAACGTCGAGCTTCAATTTTCGTGTTCTGTTGGCATTACAACTTAGTCCTTCTGTTGCTTCTTGTAAGCATGTAGGAAACAATTAATCAATGCTATTTTATGCAATTAAATAAATAGTCGTGAAATTTAGGTCGAACACCGCTATGACGAGTAGCAACAATAATTCTCCTGTTTTAAACCAAGCCACAACACTGCCCAATGCCCCCCATTATTAAATTACATGCAAAATCTTATACATTTTAGTAGTTGCGCTTCGTTACATGGCAATGTCAGTCAATTATACGGTGAAAACCTTTAGCAAAAAAGTCTATGTTAGGCAACTTTTAAAAAAAGGCAGGTTGAATTCGAAAGGTACAGAACATTTTTTAAAGAGCTGGTTGTAATAAAAATATCCGCACCATAATGCGTACCATACTAGTTAGTACCAAGTACGAATTGTAACATAACCAAATATTCTTGTACTGGCAGGCAGATGTAATTTACTCCCTATATATTTCTAAAAAAATATTTTTTACTGCACAGTTAAGCGAAAATAAGTTTCCAGATAATAAAAAATTCAATATAGGTTAATTGTAAAAACCTTTTCAAGCTAATATATTATGTGCATATATAACCAAAATTGTATGTTTTTTGGTGTACCAACATAAAAAATTAATGTTTAATGTGCATGTATGTTTCAGGTTGGTGATTCTCAGCAGCGCAATGGACAACAGGGTTCCGTTTCTTTGTTCCGCTGCTTCGACTTCTAGGGTAAGTGCTTTGTCACCCCCAATTTTTGTGTGCGGGGTTTGCGCTAAATCATTTTCGATCCGAAAGTCTGGACTGAAGAATGAATGCACCTTCGTCCATAATCCTCACAGATAAGGGCAGATATGTGACACATGTGGAATGTAAATCGGACGGAAGGATAGTATGGAACGTCACCTGAGGAGCTGTAATGGAGTCGTGTGGCAGAAAGCAGCTGGCATCTGCAAGTTCTGTAGTACGACATTTGCCAACGAGAGCTATGTCCGAAGACACGAAAAGGGGTGTAAGTTTAACCTGGAGGAGAAGATCTTTCCTTGTGAGGACTGCTGCACGGAATATTCCGGGACAGACATATTAAAACAGCATGCTGCTAAATGCACCGGCCCAGTCCCACCTCCTGCAAAGCGACGACGTGTTGCTGCCTCCATCCCAGACCGTCAGATATCAGCAGAGGGTAGTTCCCACAGGCGAGTAGTTGTCGGGGCCAGCAAAACGTATGAGTTCGGGTTCGTGGAGGTGGAAACGGTCTTCAGAGGCATAATGAAGACCCTCGTTGCGGTAAACACCTCGAGCCAGGAAATGGACATCTGCAGCTACCCAGAAAATATGAAAGACACAATCATCGGACAACTGGAGCAAATAATCAAAGACCAGGACGCCATCAAATTTAATTTATTTTTAGAATGAATTTATGGGAAGCCTGAGGCCCATGAGCACGAGATCGACATCAAAACGAAGAATGTGCCAGTATACAATGTCAGTNAATTTATGGGAAGCCTGAGGCCCATGAGCACGAGATCGACATCAAAACGAAGAATGTGCCAGTATACAATGTCAGTGACCTTGAGAATGCAATGTTCGCCAGCGTCAAAAAGATTTGTTAGGAGGAAGAGGAGTACCAGAGGAAGGGAAGTGGCTTAAGCCTCACCTCTGTGAAACGCCTGCACCTCCGAATAAAGNGGAGGAAGAGGAGTACCAGAGGAAGGGAAGTGGCTTAAGCCTCACCTCTGTGAAACGCCTGCACCTCCGAATAAAGAAGCTGGATCCCCTCCAAGCCTCATCATACATTGACTTGCCCTCGCCATTAAAGAACAGGGTGGCNTCTGTGAAACGCCTGCACCTCCGAATAAACAAGCTGGATCCCCTCCAAGCCTCATCATACATTGACTTGCCCTCGCCATTAAAGAACAGGGTGGCAATTATTAACCCCCAGAATCCAGAGGACCAACAGCATTTAAAGTGGGCGATTTTGCCACAGTATGTGGAAGGATGGAGCCCCGAACGTGTCAACCACCGCTACACAACCCTAGAAAGCAAGTTAGATTTTAGCAGCATCGAGATCCCAAGATATCTGTGGCAAATAGGGATGTTTGAGAGGAATAATCCTGCTGTATCGGTTAAATGTAAACTCGCTCACCGACGAGGAGAAGGTCGTGTCTGTACGAGTGGTGAAAGAGGAGAAGTCAGAACATTTTGCCCTGCTGCTGTTGACTATGGAGTAAATTGCCCACTATATCTACATAAAGAACTGTTCCAGACTGGTGCATCTGCAGGTATCGGCCCACAAAGGGAAAATGCATATGTGTAAGTGGTGCTTTACAGTTTACCATGATTTGCCAAGAATTACTGAACTGACCGGCCAACAGTGCCTGGAAAAACACAAGTAATATTGTAGTCCCATGCCCCAACAAGAATCGAGATACCACAGCACGAAAAGAATCGACAAAGACCAACCCTCAAATAAAAAAATTATCAGAATGGAGACAAGATGCCCATCGTCATCTACGCTGACTTTGAGGCCATGCTCAAGCCAGTTTACACATTCCAGCCGGACCCCAGCCACTCGCACATATATGCATACCAAAAACACGAGGCCTATAGTTACTATTATTATGTATATGTGGACCATAGTGTGATTACAGCCAGCAAGACTACAAACCTACCAACTGAGCCCCAAATGTACACAGGAGAGGATGCAGAAGAAAAATGTATAAAGGATATAGTCGAAACTAGACAAAAAGTCATAGAAATATACAAAGTAACTGAGCCAATGGAACTCCTAACGAACCTGCAACTATTATACCATTTGACTGCCGACAAGTGCTTATAATACTCCACAACATTCACAAAGTGGCAATCCCAAAGTAATGGACCACTTCTACTTCACAGAGCGGTACATCGTACCTGCATGTAATGCAATTTGCTCAGCTGCCGCCCCAAGAAACTACATGTATTGTTCCACAATTTGGCCTATGACGAAAATTTCATAATCAAACAGCTAGGCTATGACGACGAATCCTGAACAGAGAGGAGAAGCTTATAAAATTTTCAAAATCACTAGGGCAGAGTTGATACATTTTGATTTATGTCTGCCCAGCCTAGCCACCCCCACCGAAAACCTACCAAGAAGCGAATTCAAAAACACATCTAAATGTTTTACACTAGATTAAATGGCACTAGTTACCCGCAAAGGAGTATTCCCACATGACTACATTACAGATTTGGTGAAGTTGAACGAACCACAACTACCACCCTAAGGAATTTTTTTTAAATATATTGACTGACTCATACATATCAGATGAATAATACCTGCACGCGAAGAATGTATGGGACAACTTTAAATGTAGAACACTTGGCGACTATTCTAAAGCTTATTTGAAGACAAATGTCCTCCTGGCGAACGTCTTCGAAAATTTCAGGAAACTGTACCTCAAGATCAATGGTCTAGACTGCGTCTGCTATGTGGCCATTGCAGGATTCTCGTTTGATGCCATGCTGAAACTTACCAAAGTTAATTTTGAGTTACTCACAGACTACGACATGTATGTGTTTTCATTGAAAAGGAAGTTAGAGGGGAGGGGGAGCACATCAAGTATCACTGCTTGGCAAACAATAAGTACAGTCCATCCACATAGTTGCCAGAAAGCCTACAATTTACCTCCAGTGCATAGACGACATCAATTTGTACAGGTGGGCAATGTCTTTGCCCCTCTCTGTACATGACTTTCAGTGGATGGGCACCGACAACGATGTCATGTTGGTACCAGATAATGGCCTCTTCGGCTACGCGCTGGAGGTAGATGTAAAATATCCTGCAAAACTCCACGACTCAGACAAATACCTGCCATTCTTGCCCGTCAACAAGTGTCCTCCAGGTGGCAAGACCAAAAAATTATTGAAGACTCTGGAAGACAATAAAAACTATATTGTACACTACATAAACCTCAAACAAGCAATAGGACATCGGCTGAAAACTAANAAAAACTATATTGTTCACTACATAAACCTCAAACAAGCAATAGGACATCGGCTGAAAACTAAAAACAATACATAGGGTACTGCGGTTTGAATAGAAAGAATTGTACAAACCATATATTGGGATAAATACAGAGAAACTACAGGCAGCAAACAATTTCTAAAAAGACTTAATGAACAATGCAACATTTGGAAACCTGATGGAAAACAAAAGGAAGAGACAGAACATGGAATTAGTATGCAAGGAATTAAGAGCAAAAAACTGATTGCAAAACCAACACTCAAGGATAGGATTATATACATGGAAAATGTATCTGTGGTGAAGATGTAAAAGGAAACAATAGTATTTGACAAACTGATAAATGCCCAGGCTTTCCAGTACTAGACCTCTCCAAGACCCTGATGTACAGATTCCATTATGATGTAATAAAATATTAATATGAAGATGACCTTGAGCTGGCCTACATGGACACCGACAGCTTCGTATATCACATAAAGATCAATTATTTCTATCAGGATCTGGCTAATGATATGCAGTTAATGACAGAGTTCGATACCAGGACTTACCCCCTCATCCAAATCCACCACTATACATCCTTGCTCTCGCTATTCAGAAATATTTTTACATTGTGGATGTTACAGTAGTCGAAGGTCGATTTGTCTGCCGAGATGTTGTACTGCTTGTTCGTTTGAAATGCCAGTATGACATATCGGGGCTTTTCCATACTTGATGACGTCTTCACGACCCAGTGGTTTCGCGTGACAGACGACAAGACCGGGCACGTAACTAAACTCCAGCTCCTGAAGGTTATGTCGATGAGTTTTTCTTTCTTGACATAGTTCAGTAGCTTCACACTTTCGCGTGTGCTTGGAGTCTGGGGAACGAACCACTCCATGTTGTTCATGGTTACAGTGACAGGCTGCAGGTTTTCTCCGGCTCCCAACACTGCATCGAGAGGTGAGGTGGCTAGCATTATCACCAGTTCTTGTTTGGCTCCTATTATAATCTAACTATAATCTTCGGCGAAACCAAGTAACATCGATAGTGGCATGCTCACCTCTAACTTGCCTTCTGCGAAGATGGGAACTTTGTAGCCATCTTCCACTCCCCAACCTGCCATTTTTACCATGTCGATGGTGTTAGGCATGAGCGAGAGGTAGATTTTTGATGGTGTTGGTTATGCCCACATCCCGAGTTTCGTCAATAGTAACACCGTTTATTTCGTGCATTACTCACTAGAAAAGGTGGTATATACCGCTTCGAACAAACACGGTGGTGGTGGGGTGGGTCCTGCCCTCTTTCGTGAGCATACCTCAGATGCGCAGGAATGATTGTGAATGAAGAGTGTAAATATCGTGATGCTGTATCGATATTCTAATCTCTCGCCCGAGAGCATAGGGGCTGGTCAGATAGGACTGGTAGCAATGCAGCTCAAACTTGTCTATTCTGTCATCGACGCTGGATCACATTCAGTACGTTGTTGTCTTCCATGTCTGTTCACTTAAAACCCTAGGCTATGTTTTGAAACGCCTTATTGGCAGGTGTTACCGCACCGGTGTCTCGAGTTCTACTAGTCCTGGTTTGGTGCTGCGCTCGACTTTATGCACAGTTCTTCTCGCAAAACTCAATCCCATTGTTTCAGGTGCAGATTCAAAGTGATTTCTTCGTTTCTGAATTAGATCTGCTTATTTTCCTTATCGACGATCCTCACGACCACATCGTGCATGCTCTTTGCAATCATGGGAATGTAAATTATGCTTTTTGGAACTTCAAGCATTTTATAACCTGGTGGGGCATTCTGCACGAACTCGAGCAGCGTACTGCTGGTTTTACTATTGAAGTAGCAGCTGCTCACCAAATTACAGTTTATGCATATCACGCTCACCGAAAATATATTCACTGGTCGCGAGGATTCATGCATTTTACCAGTTTCATAGATTCACATCTCGAACTCCAGTATTGACCCGATGGTATCTGGTTCGGTGAAATCCATATCGGCACTACAAAATAATTCTGCCTTCAGTGTATTTGGGTTACCAAGTAGTTCGAAAGTCACATCCATTGGCATGGATTTCTTGATAGAATTGGCGATGTCCTTCAGTTCGTATACACAGGTTGGAATGCTTATCTTCTCCACATCTCCTGCCACTACCTACCAGAGTGTGGAATTCGTGTTTCCTTCTATGTTAGATATGGAGTTCCAACTTTGAAAATCCGTAGGTTCGACGACCCACTCCCTTCCAGCTCCAAGGGCGGGTAAAACATCGCCCTCAGCTCGGATGACTTATCACTTAGAATGATGGGCACCGACATACTGACTGGAGAATATAGTACAAACATCTTTTATGTAAAGGGTTAATGAACAATTATTCGCCTAAGATTTATTTTTATTCAACCGCACCAGAAAGCGAAGACACAAGTGTCTTCAGTTCCATATGTTCGGCATCTGCTTCATCTCGTATTTGAAAGTCAGGTTCCAATTTCTCAGATACAGCCGCAATTCGGGTGGTGTATGCAAATTCCCAAAACTGTCATAGTATACTGCACATTTGCCATGTTTGACATAGGTTACCCAGCATGCACCGAGCCTGGCTGTCATGTACAGGTTGATTACAGCACATTCATGTTTGGGTTTAGGGGGCAAAGCATCTCGCATGAACGCACCACGAAAATGAGGTATCTTTAATTGGCCTGCAAACAGTTCCAAATCCAAGTTCGTGAGCAGTCGTTTCGGTATATATTTCATTAGTGCCTTCTCCTGCTGCGATGCCTTTTTCTTTCTCGCACCTACTTCTCCTCGGTAGGGCCGTTGCATTTATAGCCCTTGGCCTTTTTTTTTTACCCATTGCGATATCTTACAGTTTATGGTTGTGGCAGTGGATTTCCTCTAATAGCTTACATTCGGTCGAGGCTCGTTTCACCACACTAACGATATTCGTTATGGCCCCGACGATACCACCCAGAGCACCGATTGCAGGTATCAAGGAGGGAAGGAATCCTCCCGACTTTTTTCTTCTTCCTTCTCTAGGAACTTCGTCTCGCTTTATTCGCCACCATGCCCAACTTCACCTTGGCTTTCATCGCGTTGTGTTGCTTGAACGTCTCGTCCGGCGTGTTGATGCCTGTATCGCCGAATGCCAGAATTTTAGCTAGCTTAGTTCCCGGCCCGCAAAACCTGTATCAGAAAATGTGCAGCGTGAAAAGTAGATTGTTGATCAGTGTATCGACGATCCTTCTTGCAGATTTAATCTTTCTTCTACGAGTCATCACACACTACTGTGCTACGAACCGATATATACCCAACCTTTATACATTTTCGTTTCAGACTTCATTCTAGACTTCTAGCATTAAGTGCTAATGAAGCTTCTTCTTTGTCGTTTCTGTGGTGAAGCATTTACAGCTTTGTGGTATTTACAACGACATGAAATAACGACCTGCAAAATGGAAAGTTCAAGTGTGAATTTTGAATACAAAATCTGTTAGACTCAGTTTACTCGGAGGGATATTTTAGAGACATTCTAAAACTTGTAACACTAATTCTGTGCAATATCTGCTTGATCCACAATCACTCCACAATCGCTCCACATTCTCCACATGCTCCACAATCACTCCACAATCCCTTCACAATCGCTTCAACTACTCCACATGCTCCACAATCACTCTAACTGTTCCACAATCGCTCCACAATCGTTCCACCTGCTCAATATGCTCCACAATCGCTCTTTATGAACCACAGTCACTCCTCAAGGTAGTAGTGGTAACACACATATTATCAAGCAAGATGTTATTCTTCCCGTCCGCATCACTGAGGAAGAAACCTCACATGATGCACATCATGGCATGCTGTTGCCCAAT
Organism: Clitarchus hookeri; assembly: GCA_002778355.1. Lineage (NCBI taxonomy): Eukaryota > Metazoa > Arthropoda > Insecta > Phasmatodea > Phasmatidae > Clitarchus > Clitarchus hookeri. The sequence goes on from NQII01008098.1 coordinate 43,103, forward strand.
ACTGTGAGAGGACTAATTTGTGGACTGTCGGGTGGTGGTACGATGTGTGCGCTTCTCAGCCTTTTGGAGGAACCGAATAATCTTTGGTACGAGAACATGTACCTGTACTCCAAATCGCTCCAGCAACCTAAATACCAGCATCTGGCATGTGCACTGCAGGGTGTGGAAGGTCTGTGCTATTTCCCTTGTAGTGATAACGAACCATCATGCCACCGAGCGAAGCATTGCCAAACTCTGTGTTTATTTTCGACGATGTGGCATTTGAGAAACAGAATTGCATCCAGGAGTAATTTAGCATGGAACAGCATGCGAACATGGACTGTGTGTACTTGAGCCAAATTTTTTAGTGCATGCCAAAACAGTTAGTGCATGACAATGTGAATTTACTCGTGTTGTTTCGCATGGACGATACAAACTTGTGGCTTATGTACGACGACCAAATTAATACAGACAGGCCATTCGCAGAATTTAAGGATATGTGTTCTTTGTGCTAGAACGAAGAGTATGGCATATTGTTGAGCAATAAGGATTCGCCAGTACAAAAGGAAAGGTACAGGCATTACTTTGATCAGTTTATTGTACGATGCCGACCATGAGCCACAATATATTTTTAAAGTTCGGACATGGTCTAGACTCCGATAACAATGATGAAAATGAGCTAATGGAAGCTCGCCTCACTACTGTTCGCAGGGTCCTATCGCTTCTTAGACAAAAGATCGAGAGCATGAACAAATAAGTGGTTGAAGATTTTGTGGTCATCGACCGGCAAGTAGGGGGCGCAGAGGCACGGATAATAGACCTGGTCAATGTGTCGAATGGGCAGGGACGAGAAGAGTTAAAGACTCTTCAAAATATGTTAACATCCAAACTGGCTGCGAAAACCGATGTTGTAAGGCGTAGCAAGAAGGTAATGGATTCGTGCATCGACCGACTGGAAAAGATCGAAAATTCACTTTCTTCAACTTGAGAGCGAATATGTATGTATACCTGTGTGGTTGTGTGTTTATTTCATTCTATGAATGATGGTTCGACCGAACCGATTTGACGAATGAACTGCAGCAGGCCATCGAAGCTGTTCGCGCGGTATATCTACTCGCGAAAAGTTACAGACTGGCTCTGGAGAATCGAAGCGAAGAGACGTACAAGCCGATAACCAGCCATCTCGACGAACTTGGTCGACAATGCCAGGAGGAAGCTTTTCCTCTGCCAGATAAAATACGAAATCAAGGTGGAAGGACCGACCCCGATGCATAANACAATGCCAGGAGGAAGCTTTTCCTCTGCCAGATAAAATACGAAATCAAGGTGGAAGGACCGACCCCGATGCATAAACGGAAATTAAGTCCAGAACTACTCGAATTGGAAGAGGGCATCATTAGCGATGAAGACGATTTGCCCCTGATCGATTTGATACATGCGCGAGAACGGAAACGAATGCAACAGCATGGACCCGAGGTGGGTTCCCTGGTCGGGGACTACATTACTCCCTACTCCGACCGGAACAGCAAGAAGATATATGGCTTGCAACACCGCGATGAAAAATGGTTTCTCGGAAACAAGGAAGTGATGTTATTTCCAGATGTGATGCAGATCGGCAAGTGCAAGGTAAAAATGACGCAAGGTCTGTGCTAACTTTTGTTTTGTAGACATCCCGAACACTACACCGAATCGGATTTGCACAAGTACTGTCACTTGCTACAGTCCAGTCGTGCTCATTACGCAAAGGATAACCTCCCAAAGCAACAATTTAAGGACACGACCCATGCGAAATTCGGCATTATCGCGGGACTGTTTCTACGATTGGTCGACGCTATTGGATCGGGTCTGCTACTGCAGAAAGTTGATGTCAAACGCAAGATAGACTATGTGTTTTGGGATGATCCGAACGAATTCGTAAATAGACTACAGCTACTGGTCGCTTCGCATTTTGCACACCAACGATATTATATCCATCATCGAAGAACTTGTCGAAGCAGGCTATGTCGTGAGATGACGAAATATGCTGTATCCGGGGAATTGCACAGGCCAGCCAGAAGGAATTATTTTCGGAGGTAATACGTCATGAAAGGGCTGGACTATACTTTTTAATCCANTTGCACAGGCCAGCCAGAAGGAATTATTTTCGGAGGTAATACGTCATGAAAGGGCTGGACTATACTTTTTAATCCAAACTAATCGAAATGCAAGACTTTACTTGTGTGAATAAATGCGGCCACTATATTTTGACCATTATAGACACGTTTTCCAAGTATGCCTGAGACAGACCGCTCAAGTCGAAGAATGCATGTGACGTCACCAAGGCCATGGCGAATGTGTTGAGTGAAGGATGCATACCAAAAAATATCCACACCAACTATGGTAAAGAATATTTTGAAGCTACTTTTAGTGCACTGTTTAAAAGGTACAGCATAAATCACTATTCCACGCACTCTGGACTTAAGGCTAGCATCGTCGAGCATTTTCACTGGACTCTGGAAGCCAAATTGTTGTGACATTTCACAACGAATGGAAACTACAAAAGTGGCTTGAGCTATTGCCGAAACTCGTCTGCGAGTATAATTTTACTGTTTATTCTACCACTTGCATGAAGCCCGAAGATGTCCAGGATGACTCTCTGCTTTGGACAGTGTATGCTATTCCGACGAGGAGGGACCCATGCAAGCCTAAAGCCAAGATCAGTGACCTGGTGCGCATCTCCAAACAGTATGGCATTTTCCACAAGGCCTATCGTCACAACTGGTCGACAGAATTGTACAAGATGGTTCGTATAAGACACTAGTACCCACGCATGTATTGCCTCGAGGACCAACATGGTGAACCCATCGTCGGAGGCTTCTACACGGATGAGAACCAGCCTACAGAGTATCCCGATGTTTATTTGGTCGAGAAGATGCTGAAACGACATAATGGACATTTGCATATGAGGTGGCTCGGCCAATCGAAGCATGACGATTCCTGGGTCGACGAGAAAGACATTCTGAAATAGGAACTACCAATGTTTTTAAAATGTAAGATATACACTGAAGAGCCAAAAAAACTGGCACACCTGCCTATTATCGTGAAGGGGGCCCCACGAGGACGCAGAAGTGCCGCAAGACGACCTGGCATGGACTCGACAAATGTCTGAAGGTATGCATGAGGCACTTCACACCATGAATCCTGCAGGGCAGTCCACAAATCCATAGGAGTGCGAAGCGGTGGAGATCTCTTCTGAACAGCATGTTGCAAGGCATCCCAGATATGCTCAATAATGTTCATGTCTGGTGATTTAGGTGGCCAACGGAAGTTTCTAAAGTCAGAAGAGTGTTACTGGAGCCACTCGAAAGCAACTCTCGAAGTGTGGGGTGTCGCATTGTCCTGCTGAAATTGTCCACATCCGTCGGAATGCACAATGGACATGAATGGGTGCAGGTGATCGGACAGGTTTCTTATGTATCTGTCACCTGTCAGAGTCGTATCTAGATGTATCAGGGGTCCCATTTCACGCCAATTGCACACGCCCCATACCATGACAGAGCCTCCACCAGTTTGAATAGTCCCCACTTGACATATAGGGTCCATGGTTTCATGAGGATGTCTCCATACCCGTACATGTCCATCCATNCATGTAGGGTCCATGGTTTCATGAAGATGTCTCCATACCCGTACACGTCCATCCGTTCGATACAATTGGAAACGAGACTCGTCAGACCAGGCAACGTGTTTTCAGTCATCAACAGTCCAATGGCGGTGTTGGCGGGCCCAGGCGAGGCGTAAAACTTTGTCTCGTGCAGTCAACAGCAGTACACGAATGGGTCTTCGGCTCCGAAAGCTGATGGTCCGTTGAATAGTTCGCATGCTGGCACTTGTTGATGCTCCAGCATTGAAATTTGCGCCAATTTGAGAAAGGGTTGTACGTCTGTCACGTTTAATGATTCTCGTCAGTCGTCATTTGTACCGTTAGTTCGCAATCTTTTTCCGGCCGCAGCGATGTCAAAGATTTGATGTTTTACCGGATTCCCGATATTCAAGGTACACTCGTGAAATGGTCGTACGTGAAAATCCAAGTTTTATCGCTACCTCGGAAATGTTATGTACCATCTCTCGTGCACCGACTATAACACCACGTTCAAACTCACTTAAATCTTGTTAACCTGCCATTGTAGCAGCAGTAACTGATCTAGCAACTTTGCCAGACGCTTGTTGTCTTATGTAGGAGCTGCGGACCACATCGCGTTACTCTGATTGGTTCCATACCTCTGTTATTTGCATGCGCACGCCTATACCAGTTGTTTTGGCTCTCCAGTGTATATATTCTTATGTACCTGTATTTTTATAAAATAAAAACATGTTTTATTTTATTTAGCAACAATTCAGCATGCAATAGTAGGGGATTGGATTGGAGATCTCTAACATGGCTCTTCCCATGCAAGTTGACTTCATGGTTACCCGACACCGAGAAGGTGTGAAAACAACGTGGTATCCCATGTGCCGTTACCAGATGTCGCGCAGGTGCAGAGCTGTGAAAATCCTAGTAAAGCTGTGTACGCATTATGCGAGGTATGGTGTGCGATGCATGCCTCGCACTGTGCGTACCTAATATGGTCGTCCCTAGGCATGTGCAGCGCACGTGCGTGGCCATCTGTTGTTTTGTGGGTAAAACAGTTGTTCTCAAAGTCAAAGGTGCCTTAGTCGCGTGTGGATGGGCAGTTTTCGCATCGCTCCGCACTTCACACGCTTCATGAACGACAACCAAGTTTTACGTAAAGTTGTTGGATTTTACGAAGGCAATCAATCGACTGTTACGGGATGAAAAAAGTGAATATTATTACAACAAAAATAAAAGGGAAGATGCATTGCGGGAAATATCTACCGAAACGAATGTCCTTGTAGAAGAACTGAAAGAAAAGTCAATTCCTTCTTGGAATCCTTCAGACGTGAAAAATCAAGAGAAAATAAAAGTAAAGTAGCTGGTTAAGTTATGTATTTATTTATATTTTATTAAACTAAATGCTGTAACGTATTTACAGAGTATAATGTAGATAATACAGAATTGGAGGTATCTTGAGTTTGATAATCATTTTAGATTTATTATCCGTACAGTAAATATCAATATAGTTCTAAATTCTAGTGGCAAGCACTTATGCTTCAGGTTAAACCTTATCAACTTGTTTGTACAGGATTTCATACTTATTTTTCAGGCGTGGATGACATATACACTTTCAAATGGCTTGAATACGATTGGTTTAAATTTCTTACGAACAAGAACTTACCCAGAGACAGTCCAGATACCATGGATCAAGTAAGTACAATAACTCCTTACTTTGTCACCTGACTTTGTTGCCTGTGTTAGCTAAATAAATTAACACAAGCTTTAATAATTAGTTTGTCAAGGAATGGCATCATTGTTAACAAAATGTTCTGCTAAATGTTGACATATATTTTTTGCTGCATTACTTGCTCGTCTAGGTGTGTTTCCGATACACTGCAGCGTGTTGGGTTCTGAGTTATTCCACCAAGCACCTGCAATAGGTTGACAATTTGTTCTCTATCAAATATCCCCGTTGGCGTATAAACAGTATTCGGAGCAGACCGTTTATGTAAAAAATGATGTAGACATGTTACTGTTAAAACAACCTTCTTTGCTTTCTTTGGTTATAACAGTATTGGTTTTCTAGAACTCGGAACACCGAACACCTATACTAAACGTGTTTTCGACAACATGGCGAGCCCTGGATAAGCGATAATTAAATATTATTTCACTCGAATAACTTAGTAGTGTTCCCCTGAATGGATTCATGTATAGGAAATTGTAATTAGCGTCTACTAAAACCAAAAGTATTATACTGAAAAAGTTCTTATAATTATGGAATTCAGTTCCACTGTGGCATGGTGCCTGTATCACGACATATTTGCCGTCCATTGCGCCCAATGCGTGCGGAAAATTCCACTTCCTTTCAAAATCTTAATTAATTCTAGCTAGGCTTCTTCTGAAGAGGGAACATGGAAATAATGAAACAGAAAATTGTATGCTTCAGAACATGGAAAACATTTCTGGAGAAAGTCAAGATGATTATTCAGTAATCACAGATTCTATGCTACAGAAAGTGACGAAGACTAACGAATGAAACTTCATTGAAAATGGAACAAAAAATTGCGAAGAAGCGATAGTGCAGTTGATGACAAAAAAAAACAAAGCTATGCTACAGAAGACAAAAATTTTAAAACAGACAACCGAATCGGTGAGCACCGATCCTTACAAATCATTCGGAACCCACGAAGCGAATCAACTACAAAAATATGACAGGTAAACTTTACCTTATGCAAAAATAGCCATTTCGTAGATTTTGTTTAAAACAGATAGTGGACAGATCTTTCCCACTCATCATGGACACTACAATTCCTTTGGTTCATCATCGTCAACTTCATGTGTGCCGTCTCCTTCCCCTGTCGCACTACTTCAACGCCCAAAACCCCTTCGTGTCAAGAACCTGCGCTGCTCGCCCCTCTACAAGTGTAACACTTTCAGCTTCATCGTCAAATAATGAAATGTATAGAATTGATACTGATTTTACTGATGGTGATGAGAACACATTTAGTACCGTATTCAGTGACATTGTGTAGGAACTTTCAACAATGTGTTACTTTGTATCTTATTATATGAATGCATAACTTTCAAGATTATGCTTTTGTTTTTAAATTTATAAAGAAACTGTTGATTTCTAAATTTTTTTATCTTATTACTTGATGGTATACTTTTCAAGAATATGCATTTGTTCTTAAATTTATGAAGAACCTGTCAACAGTGCTGTATTTTTTATCTTATTACATGAAAGTATAATTTTGACGAATTTGCATTAAATGCAAATTCGACAAATTTTGTTCTTAAATTTGTGAAGCAGCTATCAAAAATTTATTATTTTTAAATCTTTTTACATGAATGTATAATTGTCAAGCATATGCTTATGTTTTTAAATATATAATGAAACTGTTAACAATGCCTTATTTTAATCATATTACAGGAAAGTATAATTTATAATAACATGCTATTGTTCTTAAATTTATAGAGAAATTGTCAGCGATGTCTTATTTTTATCTTATTATATAATGGCATCATTTTAAAGAATACGATTTTGCTCTTCAATTTTGTAAAGAAACTGTTAATAATATCTTATTTTTAATCTACTTGTATAATCTTCAAGATTCAACCTTTTGTTCATGGTCTCATAAAGAAGCTGTAAACTGCTCCTTATGTTTTATCTTAGTACATGAATACCTAAATAATTGTGAAGAATATTCACTGTACTTACCTTTATATAATATTTTAGTACCGTAGGGGCATCACACACTTCTGGGACAATTGCAGATATTGTTTGTTTGGATATACGTTACAAATATTGTAAACTTGTGTATGAATCACCAGTTACTAAGAACCTTAAACTAACAGGTAATCTTTCTTTGACGGCGATAGCGTCTCGCATATGTACCTTATTTTTCACAATAGGCTCAATTACATTCAACAGACGTTCAAAGTCTTCAGTGCCATACACACGAGATTTGTGTTATCTTCTTCGCAGGTTATGTTTTTCATAAGTCTGTTTCCGTTTTCACAACGCTGCTNATACACACGAGATTTGTGTTATCTTCTTCGCAGGTTATGTTTTTCATAAGTCTGTTTCCGTTTTCACAACGCTGCTGGTAAAGTTTTTTTCCCCACCATGTGGGCGACGTTTTACCTTCCGTTTCTGTATACAAAAATTAATCACAATAAAAGCAGCTGTGGCAATGTGCACATTTCGTCGTGGTGGAGCCATGCTGTGCACTGCTGTGTGCGACGGTCAGTGTTGATCGCAGCGAGCATGCGCCGATGTGATTATTTTGTGACACATGCCTCAAGCGTGCGATCAAGATCATTGGAACCCTGCCTTTGCGGTCACCAACGGACGTCGTGTCGTCTGCCGCAAGCGCCTATTATGACAGGTGCGTTTGTCTCGCGCATCTGTCGGTGCGTGCATGGTTTCAAAGCTAGACTACTTCCTTTTTTTTAAATTCAGTTCTTTTTTTTGTACAACAGTAAGAACCAATTGAATAAAGTAAATATTAACACAAAAATATCGATTGCATTGATTTAAAAAAAGTGATAAAAATTAGAATATGATATTACAAGTTCCTACCTGGAACGCACATAGCATTTACAGTTAAAAGTGTGATTGCAGATGGATCTGGCCTACTGTATGTTTGATTTCGTGAAAAATTATTTAGATCGGAATAATTCAAAGTTATTATATACNAGATGGATCTGGCCTACTGTATGTTTGATTTCGTGAAAAATTATTTAGATCGGAATAATTCAAAGTTATTATATAATTTCTCGTATATGGAAAATTATGTCTAAAACGGAACCTTTTGTTTTATATGAAAGTCAGGATTTTCGGCAAATGTACGGCACCTTGTTGAATTTCATTATGANCGGAACCTTTTGTTTTATATGAAAGTCAGGATTTTCGGCAAATGTACGGCACCTTGTTGAATTTCATTATGAACAGCATAGAGGACACATTTCAGGAAGTAACTAAACTACTTCGTATATTGCTTACCACACCAATGACAACTACTGAAGCAGAACGTTGTTTTTCAGCTTTAAAAAGGGTAAAGACATTTTTGAGGAACACTATGTGTCAAGATCGCCTAAATTCATTGGCACTGCTGTCAATAGAAAAAGAAATGATAAAAAATATTTCTGACTTCAACAGAGTAACTGAAACGTTTGTAATTATAAAAAGTCGTCGTATGGATTTTTTTTTTTCAAAAAGTAAAACTTACTTTAAAACTAAATGAAATGACTTTTTTACACTGTAGCTCTGAACATATTTTCACTTCTGATATCAGTATCATTAAAAAAATTGGGCACAGTAAAAATAAATTCCTGATTAAATAACTAAGCTGAAATATACCTCTCGTTGGTTACTTAACTAATTTTTTTAATTGTGCTTTTTTTCGGGGTCTATAAAATGCGATACTGTGAACATTTTATCAAAATTCCAAGAAAAAATAAAAACAAATATTTTTGGTTCCGGTATATAAATTATGCAACTGCAATATAAATATTATACAAACATGAAGTCCTATGAGAACAAAACATCACCCGACTCTACAGTGTAACATACAAGCGTAATTTCCTCTGAAACAAGACTATGAATATGAGGTAAACTGCAAGTAAATATAAGTTTGAGTGTTTATGTGCATTCTGTAGAGCTTATTTGGGCTGGAGATGGTTGGTAAGTGTGCACTGTGACGTCATGTCTAGAAAGTACGTCTCCTAACTGCTGCTGGAATTATGACAGGTGGGAGTGCTGAATATGTGTGTCGAGAAGAAGCTAGTTTGTCCACGTTTAGATCACTTATTTGGACAGTATTTTACGTCAATATAAATATGAATAAGTGTATGATTTAAAATGATTTTAGGTCAAATCAATAATAGTGTACAGTTATCATACCATAAAAATACAACTTTTAAAAATGAAACATTCTTTTAAAACACATTAAAAATATCTCAGTTACTTTTTAAAAAAATCTAATTTAACCGTGGACAGACTATTTAAATTTTCACGCTGAATGTTTATGTTCTATTGAAGGTTGAAATTTAGTAGATATTAGGAACAATACAACTGTTTTGGTTGCCAATATAATCGCACAAAAATATTTGATGTAATGGAGTGGAAAAATAATTTAATTGCAATAATTTAAGGCATTTATTTAAAGGTTATACTTAAGTGCTAAAACAATTCAGAGTTCTTGCCAATTGAACAAGAGATGATTTTGCTGCAAAATATACCTACATATCACTAAATTTAACGTTTAAAACTAAAATTTTCCCCTGGGGAGAAACCCCCGGACCCCTTTCCAAGTTTCGAGAAAAATGAATGAATGTAGCCCTGAGCCAGCTTGAGGTGCCGGCCGCCACTGGGCAGGAGTATGCGCGTAACGTAACAGCATATAAAGACGGGAGTGTGTACTCGGCCAAGCCAAGTGTGCAGACGGGAAGGGGTGAGGCTCCAGCGCTAGTGTATATATTGAGAGGGAAAGTACAGCGGCGAGTACGTGAAATTCAAGCTGTCTTCGCAAGTGCATGTACATCTGTCGACATGACTTTAAGCAATATCTACAGACACCAGCCAACACGGGAGCATAAACTCGGCAACGCGAATTTATCAACACTGTGCCACTACTTATGGTCACTTCAACAACTGACGCCCGCAGCGGGGCCACGTATTACAAACGTTTTATATATCTGTTAACATAAAATGACGTTATTTTTAGTTAAATTGTACTTTTACTTATATTTTGTCTATAAATCATATTACTTAGTTAATAATTAAAATGAATAAAAATAGGGTGAAAATAGGCCTGTTAGCAATATCTAGTAAGAAATAGTTTTACTCAAAATATTGTTACACAGAGTGCGCACGTATGTGGTGCTTTTTCCCTTCGGAGTAATTTTCTAGACTCGGTTATGAATGTCGCAGTGGGTGAGCGGTTAGACTGCTCGCCTCTACCGAGGCAAACCGGGTTCAATCCCCAGCCGGGTTACTCCCGGATTTTCGCAAGTGGGAATCGTGCCGGACAATGCCGCCGGTCGGCGTGTTTTCTCGGGGATCTCCCGTTTCCCTTGCCCTTGCTTTCCGGCTCTGCTCCATTCCCACTTCATTTCACCCTCATCTGCTTTCAAGACCTCGTTGTTAAATGCCGCTCAAATCTCTCAGATCAACTCGGTTATATTTTGTTTGCACGAGGCGGAGGAATATCCTGGAAGTTGAACTTCAGCAGGGCTTCAGAAAAGTTGGAAGTAACAGTGAATAAAGGTAACTTCTACTCAGGTTAGGAACAAAACGCGTTTTCTTAAGGGAGAGTTTGGCATAGGGAAAATTTCCGCCGCTATGTGCGCAGTGTTCCAAAGAGGTAACTTTTAATTAAATTTTTTAGCTACGTGAATAATAAAGAATAGTAAGATTTTGCAACGTTAAGTGGTTATCTTATATTTGATTTATGATTATTACAATTACTTTGTTTTTTAATGTAGTAAATAGAGAAAATCTGGTACACATGCGATACTAGCACTTACCTAGCGGATAAAATGTTTAGTTGCCAAAATAAAAGCATTGAGCTTCCCAACCTGAGTAGAATAAACCTTACCGTGAATGGAGCACAGCAGCTGCTAGAGTGCTGGCAGGACTGTACCTCTGGCACCTTACCTGGTGTTCCAGCGGCTGGTCCTCTTCCTGGGTGGCGGTCTCGGCCATCTTGGGCAGCGCAGAGGACTCCGACTGAGGCGGGGACGCCCCCTCGGCGGCGGTGTGCGCGGGCATGCAGTGAGGGCAGCACGCGGGCTCCGGCCGCTGCTGCTAACCGAACCACACACTTGAGTTCACCTAGCCTGGGATGCGATCCTCGTTCACCTTCCCGCTTATCGGGAGCCCAACAATACGACATTCATGGCAAACGGAGCACTTTTTGAAGCCCTGTCATTTGGAATAATGGTGAATAAATATATTTTAATTGTAGCCTTTGTCGTTAACTTCCGAGTACAGTGAAATATATACATTGTGTTTATTACTTACAAGGCAATATTAATTTTTTTTAAGTGACGTAAGGATACAAAGTGGCTGATAGAAAAAAAAACTAGGGCCTCAAAATTGCTCACTTTACCGTGAACAGCCTATACGTGAACATCGGTATAGTCTATTCGCGGTTTCTTCACCTTTTTTAAATCAAACCTTTGAAAAATTACCCCATGTATGACGTGTTTAGTTGGTACTTTAATATAGTTTTTTTAAATCATAATAGACCTAACTACATACAATGAGACCCACATGACAACAAGATAGCCTTGGTGGTGTNCAGAGTTTCCTACCAATGTATCTTTAATGGATAATATAATTTAACCCACAGGCGGACCGGTTCCCTATATAAATTTAGAAGTGTTTCTATAATTTAAATAAATTTTATAAATATTTACATTTTACGGTTACTCCTTAAATTGAACATTATTAATGCTTAAAATTTTCTGGCCGTAGTCAATATATAAATTATTAAGCTAATCGGGGATCGTTTACACGCTAAAGTAAAACATTGTCTAAAATTGTACACACGCACACATTCATTACCANATGCTTAAAATTTTCTGGCCGTAGTCAATATATAAATTAAATTTTCTCAATTGTTAAGAATTTTATTTATAATTTGCTTAATTTTATTTGGAGTCTGGAAAGCTGTTTTGATGCACGCAAACGTAGTTTGTAGAAACCTCAAAGCCCATAAATATGATGGAATATTTTCCTGAACTGAGAGCCTGGTAGTCTACATATTTTATTTTCCTAACGATCCACTATGTTTAAGCATAAGTTAACGCCGTACTTTTTTTCTTACGCTGAAGGCGTTATTTATTTTCTTCGTGCCTCCTCCTTTGAGAACCTCTGAATGCCTAGTTAGTACTATTAACGCTACCAAAAGAGCTCAGCTCGCAATATCCTTTTGAGAAGGAGGCTTGTTATANAATGCCTAGTTAGTACTATTAACGCTACCAAAAGAGCTCAGCTCGCAATATCCTTTTGAGAAGGAGGCTTGTTATACAATTAAGCTCTTTCCATTTTTATAGGTACCAATTACAGCGACAGTTCAGTTAACGGTGTGTGTTTAGTGCAAGGATNATTTTTATAGGTACCAATTACAGCGACAGTTCAGTTAACGGTGTGTGTTTAGTGCAAGGATTGTGAGTTACATTCGCGCAATATTACACTTGCTTGCATACAGCTCTGGTCCTTTAGGATTGTTTACGTCGCATTGAAACACTTCACTTCAGTGAACTTCCTGGTCACCTGATTTGTCGCCCATTGAACATTTGTGGTCCCAACAGGACGCCAGCTTCCTCCATGTTTATGTGTTCATGAGTTGAAGCACAATTTGCAACAACTGTGAGCAAATGTGCCACATGAGAACATGCGACTTTTGTTTTACCCAATGATCGATCATATCGCTGAGTGTATCCCGGCAGAAGGCGTTACGAAGATGTAATAAAGGTGTTCTACTTCTGTGGTTATAGATGTGTATAACATTGTCCTGATTGAATAAGCAATACGTTAATCAATTCTTTGTTTTTTTTCTGCACCATAAAATAAGTAAAATTTAGTTGATATGCAACAGTTTATTTTTGGTACGCATATTTTTATGGCGATGAATCTATCAACGAACTTTCTTGCTCACGATCCTAGCACAAACATTTCTCGTCTGCCATGGTCAGCATACCCCTATGCTACTGTCCCATTTCCCCACGTACCTTAGAGCTGATTTCACCAAAAGGAGTATGCCCAAAGACGGAAAGATCCACGAGGCATGCAGCATGCTCCACGGCCAACTTTACAATGGGCTGGAGTTCCAACAGGCCACGAAATACAGGGCCGAAGCTGTTAAAAATCTCTTTACCTTTTTGAAGTTAATTACCTGGACCAAACAACAGTATCTCTATAATCGCTTCCGTATACTTGTTGAAAGATGACTAACTACGCACGTAATAAGTCCCTCCCTTTCTAGGAGATTCGAACATATGTGCCTCTAGAGCATGGGGCTATGGTGGCTGAGCGGTTAGACTTCTCGCCTCCCACCAAGGCAAACCGGGTTCGATTTTCGGTGGGGTCGCTCCCGGATGTTTGCAAGTTGGAATCGTGCATGACGGTGCCGCTGGTCAGCGGGTTTTCTCGGGGATCTCCCGTTTCCCTGCTCTTGCGTTCCGGCGCTGCTCGATTCTCACCTCATTTCACTGTCATCGGCTCTCAAGATCTCGTTGTTAAGAGCCACCCAAATCTCTCAACTCAACTCTAGAGCATGCTAGGAGAGAGGTTCAACCATGTATGACCTCATACTTGTCTACGCGCACAGCGAAGGCACGAGCATAAATATGGTCCTGTTGTTGCATAAACTAGCTCCAAAAATGCAAAAAATTTTAGGGGGTACTCTGCAATTTCTATAGAAATCTCTGTATCCGTGACCAATTGTACCAACATCAACATGTAACTGATAAAATAAACATTTCGGCAAAATTTAATTATTTTATGGGGAGTGATTCATTGTAGATTTTTGGTGGAAGAGTGCTAACCAAAGTTACTAATGTTAATGTCACGAATATTTTTGTAGTCAGATATGGCTAATAATTCTGAATTCAAATCCCAGTTAAGATATGAATATGAGTGAATTTTTTTAANAATAAACATTTCGGCAAAATTTAATTATTTTATGGGGAGTGATTCATTGTAGATTTTTGGTGGAAGAGTGCTAACTAAAGTTACTAATGTTAATGTCACGAATATTTTTTGTAGTCAGATATGGCTAATAATTCTGAATTCAAATCCCAGTTAAGATATGAATATGAGTGAATTTTTTTAANTTTTTGTAGTCAGATATGGCTAATAATTCTGAATTCAAATCCCAGTTAAGATATGAATATGAGTGAATTTTTTTAAACTCGCATTCAGATATACAAAAGGTAACAAAGGAATAAACGGGGAGGAAGAGGTAATGTGAACTGTGCGTGTATTGGCGCGTGCGTTCACACAGTAGAGAGAATGTGGTGTACAATATGCATTCCAGCTGCGCATTAACCAACGTCAGAGTCACGAGTATCAAACTAAATGTTTTTGCCTCTAGAGCAGCCATTCTTAAACTGTGGTCCACAGACGGTTGCAGGTCGTTGAGCCAGGGGTTCGCAAGTAAAACTTAAATATTTAATTTTTCATAAAAATGTGGTAATTATGCTGTAACTGTGTAACGTTTTTGTTATTAATAAAGCTGACTTTTGCAAAAAATTTTATGAACTAAACTTGAGATTTTAACAATTATTACAGTGAAAAATTAATAGGTTCCATAGATGAAACCCTTCTCTTAGGTTGTATTAAAGAAACGGTTGGCATCTGGCAAAATGTACATCACATCAAAGGGATCCTCGAAATCAAAAAGTTCACGAACTCATTCGTTAGAGCTGTCAAAATTACAGGACTTGTATTAAGGTTAGCTCACAGTTTACGCANAAAAAGTTCACGAACTCATTCGTTAGAGCTGTCAAAATTACAGGACTTGTATTAAGGTTAGCTCACAGTTTACGCAAAGAAGTGTTTTAAAATGTCAATACACGTCTTCTAAACAAGATTTAATGGAAATTTGAAATAATTTAATACACTAATTTTTTTGGAAACATTTAAGTCTGTTGGGAAATAAAATGTAAATAAAGAGCTAGCACATTTAGATAACGTGTTCATGACAGTCCTGTAGGTCAGGCGCACATCCATGGGAGTCGTCCAGGAAGTCAAGAAATCTTCCAAAGGTAAAAACGTTCTTAAGTATACTCCAAGGAAAAATAATAATAGGAAATAAAATTTGTGAGATACAAAAGTTTTGGAGGATGACTGTTGTATTGTCATGCATCGGTAGCTAAGGTGGTCACAGTTATCGCAAATCCCTCGGTTCCTCTTCATAGCAGTGGTCACGGAAGTAGTGTACCGAAAATCACGTCGAATGAATAAAAGCTAATATCCATGGGCGTAGCTACAATTTCGACCATACATTGGCCAAATATCAATTAAAAGAAAAACTTTTAACATTTACATATTTGTTGTTTTTATAAATTTGGTTCACTTTCAAACAGGAAACAATATTGCAGCAATTTATTTGTGTAATGCATAGTACAAGTGTAATACATCTGTCAAATGTCATTGATTTATAATTTCCACGTTTTNATTTATTTGTGTAATGCATAGTACAAGTGTAATACATCTGTCAAATGTCATTGATTTATAATTTCCACGTTTTTCATATTTCTTCTCTGTCAGCTCTGCCATCTCTTTATCTCCCAATGGCAATCCATGCTAATCCTTCCTAGATAAAAATTCCTGAATACGCGCATGGACTAAAGATGAGGTAGACCGATTATCCTATTATGTGCATGCCTTCAACATTGATACGCCCATCACCAGTAAAGCTGTCAAGGTTGCATAGCAAAAAGTTGTGAACGTATTTGTTTATGTTTGAATTTTCAACAGACACACTCTTTCACGTGGATAAAATGATTTGACTGACGTGAATGCATTCCAGTTGCGTAAAACCAGTTTAGAAGAAATGTACAATCATCTGAAAGCACTTGTTTACATAAAAAGTGTTAAAACGTCAAATCATACATACGGTGTTCATGATAATACTATTGGCAGAAAAGCAGTCCAGTGTTGGGACACGGATGTCTANCGTCAAATCATACATACGGTGTTCATGATAATACTATTGGCAGAAAAGCAGTCCAGTGTTGGGACACGGATGTCTACTGCGCAGCTAGTGTGCGCACGCTAACCCATTGTCTCTCTACGGATATTACCATGGATAATATCACGGCCATAGCATACATGCATTACTTGCATCCCGTAATCAATCCTACCTGGTAACATTTACATATATTCTGTTGTAAAAAATGTACTCTTACTGCTTTTCTTAAGCTTCCAAAATTGCATTAAGATTACGTATCAAACGCATAGAGTTCGAAGATTTTTAAAAAATAATTTTAATTGACTTTAAAATAATGAGTACTGCAAACACCTGTGTACTTTCCATGTGAAGTTAACAATACTATTGATAACAGCGTTCTGCGGCTATTTCATGAACTACGTTAGTAAATAAGTGCGGCAGCATTTCATGACAGTCCCAAGACCTGTACTTCTAAAATCGTGTTCAGGGGTGCGATTCTCATTCACTTTTCCGCTTATCGGGATCAAATTCACTTCGTTGAAGCAATAAGCGGAGTGGAAGTTACGAAGTGTAGTGGTCACCGCTTATCAGAATATCGTAAACTACGCCATGCCCTGCTGTAGTCCATTCACGGTTACTTCCAACTTTTCTGAAGCCCTGCTAAATTTTTACTTTCAGGCTATTCCTCCGCCTCATGCAAACAAAGCTTCTACGGAATTACACAAAAGAGATAAGGCACTGCATTTGTGAGCACTTAATTTAATAATAATTTTGCATAAGAATTTTCTCTTACCAGGCATTACCAACACGCCTATTTTCTCTCTGTTTTTATTCATGTTCATTAAAAATGAAATATTGTAATTTTTAAATAAAATTTAAGTGAAAGTTTAATTTAACCAAAAATAAGGTAATTTTACATTAAGACAGGTATACGACTTTTGTGATAAATTGGTATTGGTTTGTTAAGTAGTGCCATGAGTATCAGAAAGTTATCATGCTATTTTTGACTGCCAATTTTCTACTACTTAGTTTCTTTACTGCGCTGTTACAGACGGTGCAGGACAACCGTCGCAAGCCATTCAAGTCCCTACAGCCTCCCAGAAACTATCTGGTTATGGAGTTATCCTCGGAGGAAGATGGCGAACCTGCACTCTTTGATGAGAGCTTCCCACCACCAAGACGCCAGAGGCAGGTGGGTTTACTGCGACCAAACACTTCTTCACTCTTAGTATGCGGTTTTTAATGAAACAGCTGCATATTCTGCGTTTCTTGCCTATCCAAATTATGTGATAAAATAGTATTTTTCCTCTTCGACAACATTTAAAGCTTTATGATAGTTAACAACTATTTTTTCACCCATGACTAGGGCCACCTGTTTTTCGCAAAATGATTTACGCGAAGGGTGGTCTCCAATGTCTAATAGCATACGTGCAGTTTTACTTTAATTACGGGGGGGNCCTATCCAAATTATGTGATAAAATAGTATTTTTCCTCTTTGACAACATTTAAAGCTTTATGATAGTTAACAACTATTTTTTCACCCATGACTAGGGCCACCTGTTTTTCGCAAAATGATTTACGCGAAGGGTGGTCTCCAATGTCTAATAGCATACGTGCAGTTTTACTTTAATTACGGGGGGGGCGGTGGCTGAGCGGTTAGATTGCTCGCAACCCACCACGGCGAACCGGGTTCAATCCCCGGCCGAGTCACTCCGGATTTTTGCAAGTGGGAATCGTGCCAGACGATGCCGCTGGTCGGCGGGTTTTCTCGGGGAACTCCAGTTTCCCTCACCCTTGCATTCCGGCGCTGCTCCATTCTCACCTCATTTCACTCTCATCGGCTTTCAAGAGCTCGTTGTNCCCTTGCATTCCGGCGCTGCTCCATTCTCACCTCATTTCACTCTCATCGGCTTTCAAGAGCTCGTTGTTAAGAGCCGCCCAATTCTCTCAATTGACCTCCTTTGGTTACTGGTCACGTGTCTTTGTCGGGAGACAGTTCCTTACCTGACTGGGCCAATCAGAATTAGGTAACGCCGACACTGAGTGTCCGTGATTCGCTGGCAGGCACCTGAAATGCGTGACAGTTTGAATCATCCAATCACAAAAGTGGATCTAAGCTATAGTGTTTTGGAGTACAAGTTGTCCTGAAATTGTTTCGCGAAAAACAGGTAGCCCTACCCAAGACATATTAGAATTNACCTGAAATGCGTGACAGTTTGAATCATCCAATCACAAAAGTGGATCTGAGCTGTAGTGTTTTGGAGTACAAGTTGTCCTGAAATTGTTTCGCGAAAAACAGGTAGCCCTACCCAAGACATATTAGAATTNTAGTGTTTTGGAGTACAAGTTGTCCTGAAATTGTTTCGCGAAAAACAGGTAGCCCTACCCAAGACATATTAGAATTTTTATTTAAAGGTTAAGATATGACAAGGTTTCCCGTACGTAAGTGAAGCAATATTTTAACTAGAACGGCGACTGAAAACCAGATAGGGAAATCCAATCANAGGTTTCCCGTACGTAAGTGAAGCAATATTTTAACTAGAACGGCGACTGAAAACCAGATAGGGAAATCCAATCACGAGTGTAGGTGGTCGGGATAAAGCCCACGACCTCTCAGTTGGTATTATCTCGTGACTAAACACACTTGGTCAACCCGACACTCTCCTTACTACCGCACAGCTGTACAAAGATGAGCTCGTGCGGTGAAAATGAGCTGATATTACTGACTAGAGATTTGTGAAACGAGCGAGTAGACAAGATTTCGAGTCACTGTATAAGGCCAGNAATGAGCTGATATTACTGACTAGAGATTTGTGAAACGAGCGAGTAGACAAGATTTCGAGTCACTGTATAAGGCCAGTGTTCTTCTACGACAGTAATAAAATTAATTAAACATTTATTTCAAGAACCGAGCAGTCAAATATTCATAACAGCAGAGTACTGAATCATGCGCACTCTCATAANATTAAACATTTATTTCAAGAACCGAGCAGTCAAATATTCATAACAGCAGAGTACTGAATCATGCGCACTCTCATAAAAAAATGTATCATTAATTAATTTACTCTACATATCCTTTGATTGCATGATGCGTGTATTAAGGGAAGAGTCTTAATCATTTCTTGCAGATCTGAGTATGTTCAAGGAATAATTTCACAACGACGAACTTGATATAATTGTGCAGGAATGAGAATAACATTAAAGATAATATGTATGTAAAAATAATTAAGTTTATTTAATGCGCNTGATATAATTGTGCAGGAATGAGAATAACATTAAAGATAATATGTATGTAAAAATAATTAAGTTTATTTAATGCGCAGTTAAGAACCCTAAGGTAATGGAAAAGAATATGGATATAAAGGTACTGAGATTTTAAGCGACTTATTATTTGCGGGCGTGGAATGAACATAAATTAAGTAAACACAGTATGTATAGTCAGTGGGAATCGAAAGTGCGACCATCCAGATATGAACCAGAATTGCCAACCTCTAAACCAAACGTTTTTCATTATATTTTCTATTGAA
Organism: Clitarchus hookeri; assembly: GCA_002778355.1. Lineage (NCBI taxonomy): Eukaryota > Metazoa > Arthropoda > Insecta > Phasmatodea > Phasmatidae > Clitarchus > Clitarchus hookeri. The sequence goes on from NQII01008098.1 coordinate 62,887, forward strand.
GCACTGTACTCTGCTGTTGTGGTCAGATAAATTATAACTTGTTTGATTTCCGATTGCGTAGTTGCAGTTTCTCTTGTAGCGCAGTGTATATGTAACATGCTCGTACCTTTATTCTGTTTATTCTTTAATTAATCGTGTCAATTAATTTCAGTAACTCATTTCAATATCTTTAAAAATATGTACATGATTATCGTTTTGTTGACGTAGAAGAAAGTGTGCGTTTCCATTCTATTTTATTTTAATCTGCAATTAAAACTACGTATTTCTGTAACTCTCTCCAATTTTTTTATCACCCACCTTCGAAGTGGAGTTAATTTTCATAGGTTTTAGTTTGCNGTATTTCTGTAACTCTCTCCAATTTTTTTATCACCCACCTTCGAAGTGGAGTTAATTTTCATAGGTTTTAGTTTGCGTTACGGATCTAAGCCTAGGAACCATTACTTACACACGCACACTACAATTTTAGACAATGTTTTACTTTAGCGTGTAAACAATCCCCGATTAGCTTACCGGGGTAAAGCGATAGTGTAAATAAATAATTAAACATGACATTTTGTCATTAAGATTCTNAGCTTACCGGGGTAAAGCGATAGTGTAAATAAATAATTAAACATGACATTTTGTCATTAAGATTCTTCTATAGCAGGCGAGTATTAAACAGTCTAAATCAAAATTTATATGAAGGAAACCAAATCGTTGAAAACTGCAGCACTAGAGACGGATAATACTGGCAAATTACTCCAGAGTTATTTTTCTCAGTTCCTGGACCAGGGTTTCTTATCTCTAATTGATGCATTTTCCTATTTCCATCGTCCCTGAAAGTTTGTAACATCTNACTAGAGACGGATAATACTGGCAAATTACTCCAGAGTTATTTTTCTCAGTTTTGCCCACTCTTTCCTCTAACTTTCTATTGAGTTCACCTGCTTAAGTTTACATGCTGTTAGTGTGATTCACTCATTCACCAATAAAGGCCTGCAAAATAACTAAGCTCCACCACATGTACAAATATGTAGAGTAGGCACTTAAGGCGTTGGACCTTCGTAAATTGGCAGGTCTCAAGACGCCTGACAGCGGATTATGTGTGGAAATTATGAGTCAATTCGAGGCTGGATCTCTTTGGCAGCATTCACCCTTAGCACGACGACGATGCCACTGGTCAGCGGGTTATCTCGGGGATCTCCCGTTTCCCTAACTCATTCATTCCAGCGTGGCTCCATTGTCACCTCGTATTACCCTCATCAGCTCTTAAGACCTCGCTGTGAAGAGCCGTCCAAATCTCTTCACTCACTCACTCACTCGAAACGTCGTTGGTCCAGCTTCCTTGCTATCCCTATGAACTCGGCTTCGTTAGTTAATGTTATCATTACTGATGTTGCTGTGTTCCCGTCACATTTCAAAGCAATTTTAGGAAGCAATGTTTATCTAAGACTATGTGAATACCAGAAACTTACACCACCAAGGCTATCTTGTTGTCATGTGGGTCTCATTGTATGTAGTTAGGTCTATTATGATTTANCACCACCAAGGCTATCTTGTTGTCATGTGGGTCTCATTGTATGTAGTTAGGTCTATTATGATTTAAAAAAACTATGGTACATATTAACGTAAATCTTTTTTAAGGACAGAAATGAATGTCGATAATGTGTTGCGAATTTATTAATTTGGTTATCGTAACAAATGAGATCGTTAAAAATNAGGACAGAAATGAATGTCGATAATGTGTTGCGAATTTATTAATTTGGTTATCGTAACAAATGAGATCGTTAAAAATTGTAAAATCAGAAAACCTTATGTAAAACAGTGTTTTAAGCTCACAACACATAATTTAATAGCTAAAAGTTATTAATTTCGCATACTAGTGAATTTTCTTTTATACTGAATGTAACTCACAATCCTTGCACTAAACACACACCGTTAACTGAACTGTCGCTGTAATTGGTACCTATAAAAATGNTCCTTGCACTAAACACACACCGTTAACTGAACTGTCGCTGTAATTGGTACCTATAAAAATGGAAAGAGCTTAATTATATAACAAGCCTCCTTCTCAAAAGAATATTGCGAGCTGAGCTCTTTTGGTAGCGTTAATAGTACTAACTAGGCATTTACAGGTTCTCAAAGGAGGAGGCACGAAGAAAGCGTAAGAAAAAAAGTACGGCGTTAACTTATGCTTAAACATAGTGGATCGTTAGGAAAATAAAATATGTAGACTANATAACAAGCCTCCTTCTCAAAAGGATATTGCGAGCTGAGCTCTTTTGGTAGCGTTAATAGTACTAACTAGGCATTTAGAGGTTCTCAAAGGAGGAGGCACGAAGAAGATAAATAACGCCTTCAGCGTAAGAAAAAAAGTACGGCGTTAACTTATGCGTAAACATAGTGGATCGTTAGGAAAATAAAATATGTAGACTACCAGGCTCTCAGTTCAGGAAAATATTCCATCATATTTATGGGCTTTGAGGTTTCTACAAACTACGTTTGCGTGCATCAAAACAGCTTTCCAGACTCCAAATAAAATTAAGAAAATTATAAATAAAATTCTTAACAATTGAGAAAATTTTTAAATATATAACTGATGCCGGTCTTTTAAAATTCGTATAAATTACAAGTTAAATTCCTCATTGGCATTTTACAAAATATTTATAAAATTTATTTAAATTATAGAAACACTTCTAAATTTATATAGGGAACCGGTCCGCCTGTGGGTTAAATTATATTATCCATTAAAGATACATTGGTAGGAAACTCTGTTGATTCTACCAGATATTATGGCATATTAAAGTAACAACTAAACACGTCCTACATGGGGTGATTTTTCAAAGGTTTGATTTAAAAAAGGTGAAGAAACCGCGAATAGACTATACCGATGTTCACGTATAGGCTGTTCACGGTAAAGTGAGCAATTTTGAGGCCCTAGTTTTTTTTTCTATCAGCCACTTTGTATCCTTACGTCACTTAAAAAAAATTAATATTGCCTTGTAAGTAATAAACACAATGTATATATTTCACTGTACTCGGAAGTTAACGACAAAGGCTACAATTAAAATATATTTATTCACCATTATTCAAAATGACAGGGCTTCAAAAAGTGCTCAGTTTTCCATTAATGTCGTATTGTTGGGCTCCCGATAAGCGGGAAGGTGAACGAGGATCGCATCCCAGGCTAGGTGAACTCAAGTGTNCGAATAGACTATACCGATGTTCACGTATAGGCTGTTCACGGTAAAGTGAGCAATTTTGAGGCCCTAGTTTTTTTTCTATCAGCCACTTTGTATCCTTACATCACTTAAAAAAAATTAATATTGCCTTGTAAGTAATAAACACAATGTATATATTTCACTGTACTCGGAAGTTAACGACAAAGGCTACAATTAAAATATATTTATTCACCATTATTCCAAATGACAGGGCTTCAAAAAGGGCTCAGTTTACCATGAATGTCGTATTGTTGGGCTCCCGATAAGCGGGAAGTGAACGAGGATCGCATCCCAGGCTAGGTGAACTCAAGTGTGTGGTTCGGTTAGCAGCAGCGGCCGGAGCCCGCGTGCTGCCCTCACTGCATGCCCGCACACACCGCCGCCGAGGGGGCGTCCCCGCCTCAGTCGGAGTCCTCTGCGCTGCCCAAGATGGCCGAGTCCGCCACCGAGGAAGAGGACCAGCCGCTGGAACATCCGGTAAGGTGCCAGAGGTACAGTCCTGCCAGCACTCTAGCAGCTGCTGTGCTCCATTCACGGTAAGGTTTATTCTACTCAGGTTGGGAAGCTCAATGCTTTTATTTTGGCAACTAAACATTTTATCCGCTAGGTAAGTGCTAGTATCGCATGTGTACCAGATTTTCTCTATTTACTACATTAAAAAACAAAGTAATTGTAATAATCATAAATCAAATATAAGATAACCACTTAACGTTGCAAAATCTTACTATTCTTTATTATTCACGTAGCTAAAAAATTTAATTAAAAGTTACCTCTTTGGAACACTGCGCACATAGCGGCGGAAATTTTCCCTATGCCAAACTGTCCCTTAAGAAAACGCGTTTTGTTCCTAACCTGAGTAGAAGTTACCTTTATTCACTGTTACTTCCAACTTTTGTGAAGCCCTGCTGAAGTTCAACTTCCAGGATATTCCTCCGCCTCGTGCAAACAAAATATAACCGAGTTGATCTGAGNCTAAAAAATTTAATTAAAAGTTACCTCTTTGGAACACTGCGCACATAGCGGCGGAAATTTTCCCTATGCCAAACTCTCCCTTAAGAAAACGCGTTTTGTTCCTAACCTGAGTAGAAGTTACCTTTATTCACTGTTACTTCCAACTTTTCTGAAGCCCTGCTGAAGTTCAACTTCCAGGATATTCCTCCGCCTCGTGCAAACAAAATATAACCGAGTTGATCTGAGNTGAAGCCCTGCTGAAGTTCAACTTCCAGGATATTCCTCCGCCTCGTGCAAACAAAATATAACCGAGTTGATCTGAGAGATTTGAGCGGCATTTAACAACGAGGTCTTGAAAGCAGATGAGGGTGAAATGAAGTGGGAATGGAGCAGAGCCGGAAAGCAAGGGCAAGGGAAACGGGAGATCCCCGAGAAAACACGCCGACCGGCGGCATTGTCCGGCACGATTCCCACTTGCGAAAATCCGGGAGTAACCCGGCTGGGGATTGAACCCGGTTTGCCTCGGTAGAGGCGAGCAGTCTAACCGCTCACCCACTGCGACATTCATAACCGAGTCTAGAAAATTACTCCGAAGGGAAAAAGCACCACATACGTGCGCACTCTGTGTAACAATATTTTGAGTAAAACTATTTCTTACTAGATATTGCTAACAGGCCTATTTTCACCCTATTTTTATTCATTTTAATTATTAACTAAGTAATATGATTTATAGACAAAATATAAGTAAAAGTACAATTTAACTAAAAATAACGTCATTTTATGTTAACAGATATATAAAACGTTTGTAATACGTGGCCCCGCTGCGGGCGTCAGTTGTTGAAGTGACCATAAGTAGTGGCACAGTGTTGATAAATTCGCGTTGCCGAGTTTATGCTCCCGTGTTGGCTGGTGTCTGTAGATATTGCTTAAAGTCATGTCGACAGATGTACATGCACTTGCGAAGACAGCTTGAATTTCACGTACTCGCCGCTGTACTTTCCCTCTCAATATATACACTAGCGCTGGAGCCTCACCCCTTCCCGTCTGCACACTTGGCTTGGCCGAGTACACACTCCCGTCTTTATATGCTGTTACGTTACGCGCATACTCCTGCCCAGTGGCGGCCGGCACCTCAAGCTGGCTCAGGGCTACATTCATTCATTTTTCTCGAAACTTGGAAAGGGGTCCGGGGGTTTCTCCCCAGGGGAAAATTTTAGTTTTAAACGTTAAATTTAGTGATATGTAGGTATATTTTGCAGCAAAATCATCTCTTGTTCAATTGGCAAGAACTCTGAATTGTTTTAGCACTTAAGTATAACCTTTAAATAAATGCCTTAAATTATTGCAATTAAATTATTTTTCCACTCCATTACATCAAATATTTTTGTGCGATTATATTGGCAACCAAAACAGTTGTATTGTTCCTAATATCTACTAAATTTCAACCTTCAATAGAACATAAACATTCAGCGTGAAAATTTAAATAGTCTGTCCACNGTTCCTAATATCTACTAAATTTCAACCTTCAATAGAACATAAACATTCAGCGTGAAAATTTAAATAGTCTGTCCACGGTTAAATTAGATTTTTTTAAAAAGTAACTGAGATATTTTTAATGTGTTTTAAAAGAATGTTTCATTTTTAAAAGTTGTATTTTTATGGTATGATAACTGTACACTATTATTGATTTGACCTAAAATCNAAAGAATGTTTCATTTTTAAAAGTTGTATTTTTATGGTATGATAACTGTACACTATTATTGATTTGACCTAAAATCATTTTAAATCATACACTTATTCATATTTATATTGACGTAAAATACTGTCCAAATAAGTGATCTAAACGTGGACAAACTAGCTTCTTCTCGACACACATATTCAGCACTCCCACCTGTCATAATTCCAGCAGCAGTTAGGAGACGTACTTTCTAGACATGACGTCACAGTGCACACTTACCAACCATCTCCAGCCCAAATAAGCTCTACAGAATGCACATAAACACTCAAACTTATATTTACTTGCAGTTTACCTCATATTCATAGTCTTGTTTCAGAGGAAATTACGCTTGTATGTTACACTGTAGAGTCGGGTGATGTTTTGTTCTCATAGGACTTCATGTTTGTATAATATTTATATTGCAGTTGCATAATTTATATACCGGAACCAAAAATATTTGTTTTTATTTTTTCTTGGAATTTTGATAAAATGTTCACAGTATCGCATTTTATAGACCCCGAAAAAAAGCACAATTAAAAAAATTAGTTAAGTAACCAACGAGAGGTATATTTCAGCTTAGTTATTTAATCAGGAATTTATTTTTACTGTGCCCAATTTTTTTAATGATACTGATATCAGAAGTGAAAATATGTTCAGAGCTACAGTGTAAAAAAGTCATTTCATTTAGTTTTAAAGTAAGTTTTACTTTTTGAAAAAAAAANAATATGTTCAGAGCTACAGTGTAAAAAAGTCATTTCATTTAGTTTTAAAGTAAGTTTTACTTTTTGAAAAAAAAAATCCATACGACGACTTTTTATAATTACAAACGTTTCAGTTACTCTGTTGTTGAAGTCAGAAATATTTNAAAAAAAAAATCCATACGACGACTTTTTATAATTACAAACGTTTCAGTTACTCTGTTGTTGAAGTCAGAAATATTTTTTATCATTTCTTTTTCTATTGACAGCAGTGCCAATGAATTTAGGCGATCTTGACANTGAAGTCAGAAATATTTTTTATCATTTCTTTTTCTATTGACAGCAGTGCCAATGAATTTAGGCGATCTTGACACATAGTGTTCCTCAAAAATGTCTTTACCCTTTTTAAAGCTGAAAAACAACGTTCTGCTTCAGTAGTTGTCATTGGTGTGGTAAGCAATATACGAAGTAGTTTAGTTACTTCCTGAAATGTGTCCTCTNAGTAGTTGTCATTGGTGTGGTAAGCAATATACGAAGTAGTTTAGTTACTTCCTGAAATGTGTCCTCTATGCTGTTGTTCATAATGAAATTCAACAAGGTGCCGTACATTTGCCGAAAATCCTGACTTTCATATAAAACAAAAGGTTCCGTNCATAATGAAATTCAACAAGGTGCCGTACATTTGCCGAAAATCCTGACTTTCATATAAAACAAAAGGTTCCGTTTTCAGTATATTTTTTTGTTTGTTTAAAACAGCATAAATCGCCACAGAAATATTTAATAGTTAATCAGGAAGTCTAGATGAACAAGCAGCAAAGTTTCCTCCATCTATCAATTTAACCGCATCACAATGCTCCGAGTTTTCGAACCGGTCTTTTGCGTGAGTGATTATTACGTTACAAACTTATTTTGCAGCCTTACGTAAATCTTCACGCCTACATAGTTTAGGTGCACTTTCAGTCATTTCGTCAACTTTAAGGTCACTGTAAATAGTTTCAATGCTATCTCGCACACTTTGTGCAGCTTGTACAAAATATCCCACCCCATTTTTAATACTTAAATAATCCGCTTGACGAGACTGTACTTGTTGGAATAGAATGTCAACATGAGGCATGATTCTGTGTGAAAAATGAGAGCCACAAATTGAATTCATTATCCTTAAAAAAATTACTGAACCCGCGGGCCTTACATACAGTTTCTTTGCTCTGGTCACTCTCTGGTGTTTCAAAACACTCAATTAACGCATACCTATTTGCATAGACCATATTTATGATTCTAGAACTTAAAATTCCGCCTTGTTTGAGACGCTTTTGGAATCCTGCGTGCCACTTTCTCTTCTAATACAGCCAGACGTTTTGATGAATTTGAAAGTAAAAAAAACTGGTATGCCATACTAGAGAAAAACACTTGGGCAGGTTTATTTTGTGAGGCGCACTGACTAATTATCAGATTCAACTGATGTTCGTAGCAGTGTGTGAAGCGGGCATTACTAAAAACATATCTTATTTTAGCTTGTACGCCATTTATTTTGTCGCACATGACTGCAGGCCCATGAAAACTTTGCGCTATAAATTTCTCCTTACTTTCATCAATTAACGGACTTATTTCTTTAAGGATGCATTCTGAAATAGCTTTTGCATCTTGCCCTTCTGGATTTAAAAAANATCAATTAACGGACTTATTTCTTTAAGGATGCATTCTGAAATAGCTTTTGCATCTTGCCCTTCTGGATTTAAAAAAACACCAAAATCTTTCATAAACTTTTGCACAATATTCATATCTTAAATCTAAAACAGTTTGAGTTCGATNCCAAAATCTTTCATAAACTTTTGCACAATATTCATATCTTAAATCTAAAACAGTTTGAGTTCGATCTGAAATGCTGGTTGTATCATCGGCAATGAGAGCGACATATTTAGCCGAACCAATTTCATGTATAATTGCTTCCTTACAGACCTCCAACATACAATACAGCAATTCATTTTAAATAGTGAAGTACCTTTTAAATACGTTACTACTTTCCACATGATTCTTTACAGCATAGTCTACGCTACCAATTAAATTAATCAGAACCCTTAATATNATACGTTACTACTTTCCACATGATTCTTTACAGCATAGTCTACGCTACCAATTAAATTAATCAGAACCCTTAATATTCATGGGTTATTTGATGTCTCCGATTCGTCATGACCTCTAAGCGTCAATACAAAAGCACCGCAAAATCGTACACAGTCAATAATCATACACAAAGTGTATCAATATTTTTCTACTTTCTCGTTATGTTTTTGTATTGACAAACAATAAGCTGTACCAAGCAGTTGCTGTGTTGGTGTAAGTAATGGATCCAGTTTGACTTTTCCACTTGCGCAGCACAATCCAGCCGTTTCTCTTTTGAANTACGTTACTACTTTCCACATGATTCTTTACAGCATAGTCTACGCTACCAATTAAATTAATCAGAACCCTTAATATGCATGGGTTATTTGATGTCTCCGATTCGTCATGACCTCTAAGCGTCAATACAAAAGCACCGCAAAATCGTACACAGTCAATAATCATACACAAAGTGTATCAATATTTTTCTACTTTCTCGTTATGTTTTTGTATTGACAAACAATAAGCTGTACCAAGCAGTTGCTGTGTTAATATTGCCAATATCGACCAGATTAAGTACATTTGCGATATGTGATTGGTTTTCAGAGTGTCTTTTAATATATTCTTTTTAAATTTCCTAAGTCTTTACCACCTTTCGTACTTCAACAAGGTTCTCCATGGAACAATACACATGGGAAATAAACAGTGCATTTCTTACCGGACACCCGCAAATCCACGATGTTTCATCGTAAATCTTTATCGTTTGTATTTACCTTTTTTATTTTTGTAGCTTGTCGTAAAATTAAGGTCGGAAACTGGTCGGCCTAACGTCTTGATTTTAAGTTTCTCTGCGAATGTTTTTCGCGCGAACGGTGTATTCAACAGCACACCCACTGAATTAATTATAAAAAAAACTTTCACATAATACACACGAAATGCCGACCGACATGTTTTTAGACAGAATGGAAGTTGGCGGGAAACTGTTCAGGCCGCCTAAAAAATGGTTGTCATCGTAAATCTTCGGTTAGTGTCGGAGGGTTTCGGCGGTTGAGAGGGACATCAGCATTGCGCGGAATTCAGCGAGCTCCAAGCAAGGTTCGTACAGCACTTGCTTGTGTAACGATTACTGACATAGCGATTTAAAAACACTTATACAGTCCTACACGCGCCAGATACTCTCGGAGACTTGCTACACCGCAAGAAAATGGGACCACGGTGGTGTAGTGGTCAGACTACTCGCTTTCCACCTAGGCGAACCGGGTTCGATTCCCGGTGGGGTCGCTCCCGGATTTTCGCATGTGGGAATCGTGCTCGACGATGACGCTGGTCGGCTGGTTTTCTTGGGGATATCCCGTTTCCCCCGCCCTTTCATTCCGGCGCTGCTCTATACTCATCTCATTTCACCCTCATCGGCTTTCAAGACCACGGTGTTAAGAGCCGTCCAAATCACTCCACTCCACGTACGAAGATGTGCTCACTACATTTGGCTGTGACAACCTCTGAAGCGATCTACCATCCCTTGATCTCATGATGTTAAATACCCAAAATAGTGTACAACAAATAAGATATTTTTTCAAAAAAATGTTATTAATTGTCTTATTGTGAACCTTATGAACTTGTGATCTTGACATAAACCTAATAGACATTGCGAACTTGCGAACCTTACAAGAAATCTATTAAGCCTATTCTATTCGAAACTTTACAAAGAACAATTTAATTTACAAGGAAAACTATTTAACATCAACAACTCCTGAATCAATGGTACTTTACTGAATTCAAACAAAAATACATTACGCACGATTCTCCTAACAACATAATTCTAAATAAAGATTTTTCTTACCTTGCGCATTAAGGTTTGTAGTAATCGTACACATGGACTTTCAATGGTTCACAGGTTAAAATTTTTATGAACTTAGCTGCAAGTGCAAGAGCAAATCATCCGTTCATCCCATTCATCATAATACGCTTGAATGAAAATAAAACTTGTAAAGAATATGATTGCACCGGAGAAAACTTTACAGTTTTAACTTTTTATATTGATCATAGTAGTAGTAGAGTAAAGTTACTTCTGACGCAGACGTTAAGGCGAAGAAGCCAGCAGCCGTCCACCATCTTGGATGATGTCATGAATTTTCCCATTTTCAGTTTTCCCTTAAAAAACACACAAAATCTCAAGAATTTCCCTAAAAACTTAACCGAATGTCCCTAAGAATTTCTCTTTTTCACTTAAATTTTCCCAATTTCCTCTTAAAAAGGCCCATTTGCAAAAACGAGCCCCCCCCCCTCCCAAGACAGTCCTCGAGCCATTAGAGCATTTGTGGGCTCACTGAAAATCAGTGGGCATAGCCCTCTCACACCACCCCTAGCCAAGCTCACCCCTTTTCCCAAATCCTCCCCTAGAAATTATTATAAAATATAGCAAAAATCGAGAAAAAAAATTTGGAAATCGAAGAATATATAGCGTTAACCTCACACTAATTCCAGCACTCTCACCTTATCCCCTCTCCACTCCGTAGTTATTATAAATTCAAGAAAAATCGAAAAAAAAAAATCCTAAAAATTAAGGAACATGTTACGTTAACCCCACGCTCACCCCACCACCCTCAACATCACCACCCCTAGCAATTATTATAAAATCGAGAATAATCGCAAAAATTCGAAAAATTTATTCTAACTATAGAAGAATATATAACGTTAACCAAACATGTAGGCCCCTATACCATAACCCTCACCTCACCCACTCTACAATCCTCAACCAAGCAATTAATTTAAAAAAAGCAAAAAAAAAAAAAAAA
>NQII01008099.1:8959-30604 GCA_002778355.1 Clitarchus hookeri
AGCACAACACGTACACTGGTGAGATGCTGACAAGCTTGGCGTCATGCTGGCGTAGTAAGAGTGTGACATGTTAACTACGTATATACTGTATACGTGTGCCGCAGGTGCAGGACCTGGGCAGGAATCTTGATGAGTCACGCCAGTACGCAGAGATGCTGGAGCAGTTGGTCCAACAACTCAACATTACAGTAAGTATACTATTTTGCCAGCGAAAGTGGCTACAGGAACTTCTAGTCTTACGCAACCTAAACATCTTAACGTAACTTTGCAGTTATGTAAACACTTTCGGATTCGTAACTACCCTATCATTTAAAAATTATAGTGTTATACAGTACTTCATTTGTTACGTATTTATAGGGCGTATTTACATTAAAAGATGTAAATACTGCGTGTGTGCCGTATGCTAATATGTTTAGGCTGTCCAAGGTAAATTTATCACATTTAAGGCCATATTTACTTTTTTCCTATGAGTAATTTTCTATAATTCTACCATTATTAAAATAAATATCGNCTTACGCAACCTAAACATCTTAACGTAACTTTGCAGTTATGTAAACACTTTCGGATTCGTAACTACCCCATCATTGAAAAATTATAGTGTTATACAGTACTTCATTTGTTACGTATTTATAGGCGCATAAATGTAATTTTCTACATTTATGTGCGTGTGTGCCGTATGCTAATATGTTTAGGCTGTCCAAGGTAAATTGATCACATTTAAGGCCATATTTACTTTTTTCCTATGAGTAATTTTCTATAATTCTACCATTATTAAAATAAATATCGCCATATAAGTAATGCACACAGTGTATACATTTCACCGGCCTCGAAAGTTAACGTATATGGCTGCAATAAAATTAATTTACTGACAATTATTCCAAATGAGAGGGCTTCAAATGGTGCTCACTTTACCCTGATTAGCCTATAGTTGGCATTAATTTGAACATTTTCGTATGTGGATAACGGATACTGTTTATTTATAGTTTATAATTTTTCGCCTTAAAAATATATATCCATAATTTATAATATTATGTTAAAATACGTATATTGCAGTTACTTACAAAGTTATTCTTAATTAATTTATATATACGAAACACGCAAAATACGGTATANACGTATATTGCAGTTACTTACAAAGTTATTCTTAATTAATTTATATATACGAAACACGCAAAATACGGTATACCTTACTGACTGAAAAATTCGGGATAGCTGAAGGTAACAATATTTTCATGGTCAACTAAGCGATACAAAGATAATAAGCCGCACTATTAAATGCTTTCAGGTAATTTTANTACGGTATACCTAACTGAATTAAAAAATTCGGGATAGCTGAAGGTAACAATATTTTGAAGGTCAACTAAGCGATAAAATGATAATAGGCAGCACTTTTAAATGCTTTCAGGTAATTTTAAACCAATGAAATATTATAATTATTATATATATTTTGCATGTACATGAACTACACAGTTAAGGGCCTCTGGTATTCTGAAAAACATTTAAAAAGCGATAGTTTTCATATTATTGATATACACTTGACGCCAGTGTTAAATTTTTGTTTCATAATTTACATATTTTCTAATTATTGTCAAAATTATTATCAATCCTCATCTTGACTGACGGGCTAGAGGCAAGGTGCGGTCGTGGCAGTAACAGACGTGTGTCTGTGCCACAGAGTAGAGAAGTACACAGAGGCTAAACTATGTGGTGTTTGCTTTTGTGTGAGCGTAGCTTCTCGCTGATTGTCTGCACGAGGCTCTGAAAATGTGTGATTGGTTACTGCATGCTGCGAAAGATTACCTTTTGGCTAGACTTCTGACTAAGAAGTAAGTTACCAGGCGCTGATTGGTGGAAAGCGTTCAGAAATGTTACTGGACAGTGACGCCATTTCGCTGGTGTGTGCGCTTGCATTTCTTGGAATAATCAACTGTTCATCCTCTGTATTCTTCAATGCTCCATGTGCGTGAACATTGCCTTATGCATCTTAGCTTCACTCAACTCTGAACTGGAAAGCTAGGAGTCGGGTGAGGTTCCCGTATAATACGCCCTGCTACTGCATGTTTTGAAAACCTTCTTTTATTTATCCCTGGTTCCGCAGTAGAATCACATATTTCGGTACTTCAACTATCAATAATTTTTCTATATTTTGTCAAAATAATATTTTTTAATATAACATAAACCACAATTCAGTTAAAATGCGAAATAATGGAAACATCTTGTGCCACATTTGTTTACGTAGTCTTATTATAAAGATTTTGACATGAAAATTTGCTTCGAGAAAAATTTGAAAAGTAGATGTTTTTTGACTTGGCTGAAATTTTGGTAAACTTTTCCACAAAGTTCTGAAGTGCGGCACTTTGTGCGCACACAATTAGGGCATTAAATCTTATTTAATAATTTTGAAAATTGTTATAAAATATTAATTTATGTAAAAAACACATCAATATTTCCTTTATAAATTTATTTATATTATCCCACTATGATTATAAAAATAATTTTAAGTTGGATCCAAATAATATATGTGGGTACCACTATGAAATTCGACAAAATGTATAGACTAAAATTAAAATGTTCACTAATCTCTTAGTTCTTAGTTTGAAGGTTAGTGACCCACTTATTTTTATTTTCATTTTGGGTTTTAATGGAAACTTAACACAATATTATAAAGCAATATTTAAATATAGTAGATAACTTTGGTCACTTTAAGATATTTTAAACTTTTTAACAAAGCTGGAAATATTTTACGAGTGTAAAGACATGTTAGCAGCAATAACAATTTTCTTCGTAGCATTTGTTTAGTAATGTAGGTTTTAAGTTGCTACATACATATTCTAAATATTGAAATTCATACTGGTAGTAAAATGCGATGAAATTTTCCAGAAATAATAACAGAAATATTCAGACTAATTATACTTTGTTGATGTATTGTGTAATATATATANAAATATAGTAGATAACTTTGGTCACTTTAAGATATTTTAAACTTTCTAACAAAGCTGGAAATATTGTACGAGTGTTAAGACATGTTAGCAGCAATAACAATTTTCTTCGTAGCATTTGTTTAAGAATGTAGTTTTTAAGTTGCTACAAACATAAACTTAATATTGAAAATCATAGAGTTCGTAAAACGAGATGAAATTTTCCAGAAATAATAACAGAAATATTCAGACTAATTATACTTTGTTGATGTATTGTGTAATATATATAATTTATTATTAATAACTAATCACTTATATTTCAGAGATTTGTCACACCCTAGATTAAAGAAGTTAGATGCCAGTACAACATATTTCCTGGTTTTTTATTTTACTAAATATTTTCAGAATTGAGTAACTAGAAATAAAAAAAATTGTATTTTTCTACAGAGCGCAATATTGAGAATTTTAATTCTCAAATTGATACATAACTGATAGGTTTCCCATATTTATATTTTACTCTGAACATTGAACATAATTTAAACAGAAAAGTGCAAATTGTGTGGTGTATTTTACATGTTTCACTGTGTGTGCTTTTAGCAGGAGAATAAGAAGGATGTGCCTGAGTGTGCGGAACAACCTCCGCAGGAATTTAAAAACCTGGTAATGCTGCATATTAAATGACATAGCCTATGGCCCTTAGCTATATGGAGTCGTATAATGGTAGTGAGGCAGTGATATATGTTATTGTCATAAATAGTAATTACTACAGCCTAAAGTATATCTAGACCAACGTTGAATAACGTATATCGTCATTTAGCGCAAAACCGATATGGAATCATTATTATAAAGCTACATTTCTAATAGTAACAAGCAAAGTTTATACCAATTTTTTTGAAACATTAACTATGCTTACAATTATTTTTTCATTAGAAATCGTGTCCTCTTTCTTATATCTAGGCAAAAAGATAGCTCCCGAGTACCAACCAAAATTTTATACCTAACAAGTTTATGTATTTCATAAATTTACAAATGTTCACACAAATAATTAAACTGCAATTGTTCTGCCTTAATATGCATTCACATTAAAATCTTACAAAGAAAATTAAAAAAATTGCGTGAAATTTTTTATTCTTTGAATGAACATTGGAACTTTCTAAGAGAAAAGAATAATAAGTCCTGACATCCGATGATAAATGTATAGGTTTACAATCAAATACTATATAAAAAACCATTTTATAATAGTGTATATTGTTAACGCAGTAGTCATGAGGACTCATGAAGATAATTTCAATTCATGTAACACACCACCGCCGCAGAAAATAATACATTTTGTTTCGTTGATTGCGATTATCATAACACTATTAATTCCACTTGTAAGGATATGCAAAAAATTCAAACATTTTATTACAGAGTGAACAGTATGTTCCAATTTAAGACTACGGGATTGTTGACGACAAAATTACACAGAGCTGCGATGAGTTATAGCGATTTGTATAACTTTGTAACACAGAGATATAATGTGTGATTAGCTGCATATATTTTCGTCAAAACATGCTTAAAAAGTCTAGACAGATAAATGGTTAACAGAATTACCATACAGCATCTCAAGCGACAAGGAACCTGATTTTAACTTGGATAAAATGTGATAAGTTCCAGTTAATGTAACATTAATTTTACTTACATTTTTATGATGCCGTACATTCCCAATTTTTCTTAAATTATATTTAATATGACAAAATAAGTTTTATCATCACTTTGGGAGATAATAATGTGTTTTGGGCAAACTCATCATGAGTTACACTATAAAATGTAATGTATAGTTATTTTAAGCAACGATATTATTTCATTGGCTTAGGTTATGTTAGCTTTAGTTAAGATGTATTAAGTTGTGGCATGTTACATAAGGTTAAATAAGTTTCGTTTCAAATACCAGAAGGTTAGGTAAAGAAAGATTTCTGAGGTTTGTTCGGCTGGGTTAGTTTAGCTAATGTTCCGATTCAATGGCCTAGATTATGCTATATTGANATATTAAGATGAGTTACATTGATCTTCATTAATTTGGGTAAGCATACATGTAAGTTCAGATCAGGCGATTATACGTCATGTAAGGTTAGGTGTGGTCAGATTATATTACATTAAGTTAGGTTAGTTATTTTTGATTAAGGTTAGGTGAAAGCGATCACATTGAAACTCGTATGATGCAATAAATACGCTCACTAAAGTGCATTGGCGCATATGATCTTTAAAGACTCGCCAGAATAAGGCGCAGCAAACAAATGTCCGATGAGAACACCCAAATGTAAACACCAAGGAGGGACAGTTTATATTTTAACAGTTGTGGTCAACGATGAACATGCTGGAAACTTTTTTCTTTATTTTCGTTTTTTTGTGATGATAATATTGCATGTTGAATAGCTGCAGCGAAGTATTATTGGAATAATTATGAACAGACAGGCTTGGAGGACAAACAGACTTGATATGTGCACTTACTTAGTTATGCAATTGGATTCAGGGTCACCTGTCAGAACATCAGGGTAAGGTTCAAGAATGAAGCAAACTAGTTTCATGATATACGAATATCCACAGAGCCAAGGTCGAGAACATCAGTCTTGGTTTATTGCTGGCTGCTCGCCAAGTGTTGAGGGAGCTCGTTATTTGGCAGGGATTCGTCTCTTGGGATGTTGAGCATAGTGTGTACTTGACTGAGCTAGTCTCGACCTGGAGCTTCTTTGGAGCAATGTGGACGCAGTAAAATGTGCAACTAGTGTGTGCACACTCAACATGTTATTCAACCTATATCAGTATGATGACCATCGTACTTAAAGCTGGACTATCTCTCCTCATGAAGATACACAGAGTTAACTTTCGTATAATCTTGGGTTCTAGTTTGCTAAGAAATCACCGTCTCAAAACAAAATTATTATTAGAATCACGAATAAAAAATTTGCGCATTCATAAATGTTAATTGAAACCAAATTTATGCTGTTAGTTTTAATAATTAGTACGCCAATAATCTAGATATGCAAAAAAAATATTTGAACTCTAATATTTCCGTAAGCGTAATTTTCTGCAATATTACCTTTTTGTATTCTAATGTAAAATTTGTGCTTAATTTGAACAAGCTTTTTAATTGCAACTTTATTATTAACATAATGGCTTATTTTCTGGTCTAATTTATATTTTCAGACTGAAGATATATTGTAGGCGGTTATTGAACCAGTTTTACAAACTAAAAATTATTTGTACAAAAGTTTAAGTTTTAATATAAATACATTAGTAAAAATTTTTTGTTGAGCGTATACTGATGTAGCAGACAACCAAATCAGAATAATGAAAACAAAGAATAATTTTATAAAAATTAAAATAAAAAAAAAATAACTCAATTTTGCAAAAAAAAAAAATGGATTTCCCTGAAGGTGCCATCGCAGGGCATATTAGTGGATAATGGCACAGCACATCGTAGTGAGTATACAGAACCAAGCCTGCATTGCAAGGGACCAACACTTGCAGGATGCACTTAGTATGGAGTTGGAGTACCCATAGCACGGGGACAAGCGGCGATAAGGTCGGGCATGGAGGCATACAGACGTAGGGTGTCCTCCTGAGATCCTGCCACAGCTGAAGCCATAGTTGCCACTGGTCAATGTTGCATTCCAAATTCTTCCCAAACGTTCTCGATGAGCGAGAGGTATAGTGATGTTGGCGAAGGAAGAGATACCCGTGCTGTGTGAGGCCGGGCATTATGCTGATGGAAATGGGGTAGTCAAGATGCACCAGGAAAGGGAGCGCACAAGATCACAGAATTTCCTGGACAGGGGTGTAATGTGAATAGGCACCGCACACCATGATACCTCTCGTGCCGCTATACATTGAAGTGTGGATCAAGGCAATGGCGAGGATATCTCCAGACTCGAATTCGAAGGTCTGTATGTTCTCCTACCACTTTCTTTAATGCTGTCGGTCAACACTCGTAGTCTACACAGCCTCGATTTCGTTGCGGTTTTACTTCCCTTTTCCATTTGACAATCACTACCTGTCAATCTATTTGGGCAACATCAGAATAGCAGAATGAAACTGACGTATTGTTACGGTAAAATTTTGAAGATTAAAGTGTGTTTATGCTTTTTTATTCTGATGCACAACTTAAATTTAACTTAATTTTGGGTAATTATTTTGTAAGGATCTATTGACACGGGTAGACAATACACACTTTAGCTCAGAAACTGGACGCAATCTTTAATAACGATCTGTTTTTCTTCTTGTGAATGCCGTCAGCAGTGGTCTTGGCGCTTATTACCGCGGTTAGGGTCTTTGCCACCAGTAGAATGTGTAACAGATGGCCTGTGATATTTGCTGAGTGACGTATTTGAACATGTGTGTTTGAAGCGTGATGGTGAGCGAATTTTCTGTCTCCTTCGCGCGTGCACTGTTATACATTTGTTTCTGCGAACGATCAGCAGAAGAATGATCGGGAAAATTATTCAACTCCCGTGGCAGATGTTCACCAGTTTATAAATACTTAACTGCGTGATCTCTCTTGCTCTTTGCTCTTTTGTCTTCGCTCTTTAATTGAGAAGGTTGCGGCAAAAGGCCAAGGCTTAAGACACACGGCGGAATAACACCATGTAGATAAGTAACTTGTACTTTTCTATTATGCAGGTGGAGTTAATTGGTAGACTTTCTAGGGCCAACTCAACCAGTAGTCAAAACTAGTTTTCTACCTAGTTCAGTTGTGTCCCTTACTCGTTCATGTACCGCAGCTAACTTAATTATGCTCTGACTCCGGGTTTTGAACTGTAAGCTAGTATAAATTAATATCTCGGGTACGGATGCACTATTTACTTTCAAACCTTTTTAGGTACTGCAAGGCAGCTTGTCGAGTATTTATATTTTGAGTATATTAATGTAGAATCCTCGGCCGTGACTGTCTTCCCTCTTTTGATAATTTTGATACTTGTATGTTAATAATAATGTAATACAGATACGTTTTCCGTATTGAAAACAAACTGTATTGTTATTTTTAATAATATAACAGGTGTATTAAATTGAGCTATGAACCAATCTACAGGTAGTTAACTTCCCCTGCACCTACAAATTTGTTGATTAATTATTATTTTTTTATTTTTTTAAATTTTTTTGATTGCTGTAGAAATAACGGTTGATCTCCACAATTTTTTGATGCCATCCGGCCCCACGTTCTCCCCCTTCGGGTGACAATATTTCTTACTGATGTGGCAACCAATAACTGCACCACTCTTAAAGTCACTGAGCTCCTTTGTTCCACTCATTCTGCTGCTATCGCGTGGTACTGACCAACATCGAGCCCTCTGCCTCCCTTTAAAGTGGTAACGGTGGTCATAGTGACAGGTGGGTGACAGTTTACTTTTACAAAGGGATGTCCAGATATTTCTGATCAGATAGTGTAGGCGTGTGATGGGATGAATGTTTGCTGTTCGTATGGCGGAGGCACGAGTAAGTGAGTCATATTTGGGAGGCTCTAAACAGCTGATATCTGGAGTGCCGATGAGAACGAGATGAAGTGAGGATGGTGTTGCGACGGAATGATGTGCTGGAGGAGTGACCGAGTACCCCGGGGAAATTCCTGTCTCATTTCCCCCGGGAATCGAGCCCGGTCTGCCATGGCGACTGTCGTGACAGCCGCATCACAACTGGCGCGTGTTCGCAGGTGCTACAGTACATCGGCTCCAGAGACTGGCAGGCGTTGAGGAGGGGTCTGGATGCTGAGATGGACCACAGAAGCGGGGCGTACGGTGAGCTGAAGAACATGGACCAGTACTCAGTGTACAAGCAGTATGATATGGGCTACTATGGCTACACGCAGCTGGTCACGCTGCTACTGTGCACCGGCATGCCTGTCGACTTGACTGGCGAATACAACTACACGCTGCTGATTGGCGCGGCGTCCGGCGGACAATATCAGCTAGTGAAGATGCTGTTGTGGCGCGGGGCCGACGTGAATGCGAGGGACAGCTCCGGACGAACACCGCTCATGGTGGCGGCAATAAATGGTCACCTCGAGACAGTGAAGCTACAGGTGCAGGCTGGTGCTGACACCACGGCTACAGACGTGAATGGCCACATACGGGAGATGGTACGGTTCTAGGTACCTAATACCGCAGTGCAGCAGTACCTGGAGCAGTTCTCCGCCTAGCCTCGCCCAAACCTTGACAAGCAATAAAGCCTTTACTGTCTGATTGGACAGAAGGAATGAACAGTAACTTACTCACCTGAAGTGCATACTGGTGTGATAACCTCTGGTGCGCAACCAAAGTTGCGAGGACCAGATATTGGTAAGAAATGTGCAAGAGGAGCGACTGTACTGTATATCGGCACATATATGCTCCTCTGTCAAATTGTTTTCGAAAAGTCACGATAATAATTTGTCTTACATTTACAATTTCCGTTTTTGAATTAATGCTTATTTGCAAATATTATTTTGTTTTAAATTATTTAAATTTTAAGTTGTTGGATTTTTCACTAGAAAAGAAGAAGAAAACACGTATGTGAAAAAATGAATGAATAACAATGCCGACGCATCTGTGGGACTCAATGTAAAAATGTTGATATTNTTTGCAAATATTATTTTGTTTTAAATTATTTAAATTTTAAGTTGTTGGATTTTTCACTAGAAAAGAGGAAGAAAAACACGTATGTGAAAAAATGAATGAATAACAATGCCGACGCATCTGTGGGACTCAATGTAAAAATGTTGATATTTTTCCCCAACTATTGCAGTAAACTTACAGAAGTTAAAGGTTAACTTCTTATAATTTTATAATGTGATATGTACTTTTTTTTATCAGAAATGTGCATTTCCTGAAATCACACAAAAAATGATTGCCTTGTCTTCTTTAGAATATCCCGTTTGAATTTAAAATATCCATGCTAAAAACTTACTTATTACTTCTCAATTGTAGTAGAGTACGTGAAATGTTTTGAAGAGCAACACGTCTATTCAAGAAGTAAAATTAGAATCAACTAAAACTGTAATCCCCAGTACAGAATGGATACACAAACNTGAATTTCCTGAAATCAAACAAAAAATTATTGCCTTGTCTTCTTTAGAATATCTCGTTTGAATTTAAAATATCCATGCTAAAAACTTACTTATTACTTCTCAATTGTAGTAGAGTACGTGAAATGTTTTGAATAGCAACACGTCTATTCAAGAAGTAAAATTAGAATCAACTAAAACTGTAATCCCCAGTACAGAATGGATACACAAACCATACAAACATATGGTATGTCATCATTATAAAATAAAACACCAAGCCCTTTTTCAGGTTTTGGAACATAACAATATATAAAAAACAAACACATATATATTATTCTTATTGTTTCATACATAATAAACACAAAACTATCGTTTCATTTAAGCTGTTATATGCTGCAGTAGAACACTGGAATCTACAGTATAACTTGTATAACATGTATTTTTACTTGGTATTATACCTCATCTCACACTCTCTGAAGACCACAATAGCTCTGTCTTGGCACTCTGCCCATAAAGCATTCCGGTGCCTAATGACCCGGCTGGTATATGGTTTTATATTCCTCACTGCCAGGCGAGTAGAATACAAAAGAGAGTTCTGTGACAAGGTATATGTGGGAGCCAGGCTACGACCGAAAGTCATGTTGTGACGTCACATGATGGCCATCTTGGATGTGGGCAACATTTTCCTTGACCTCGTGACTGTCAAAATATCCCGTTGTAAGCCCAAAATCTTCATAAGAGACTAATTTAAATCCAAAATGACCTTATCCTCCAAATTTTACTATACAGATAAAAGCAAAAATTGTCAGCACGTGCTTATAAATGAATACAGCAAATTCAACGTCCTTCAATGCGATTACAACAAAATTTCTCAGAATTAGCAATTTGAGATCATTACTCACTGAAAACGACCAAGGTTGTAATGTGACTCTTCGATGTGAGATATAGAAACTCTCCAAATCAAGAAGGCGTCTTATGTCTCCGAGCAAAGCCCAGCCAACCAGAAGGTATGTAGACAACATTTCTTTACATTATGGATTCCAACAGCAATGTTGGATTTCCGTGACCGTGATATTGTCTCTCGAAGACCTTGGGATGACATTAAAGTGAAAAAATCGTGGAAAAAAAAAAAAAAAAAAAAAAACCGTAAAAAATACATTTCTGTGCATGACCACCATTTTGGAATGGAGTGGAGAGATTTGGACGGCTCTTAACTTCGAGGCCACGAGAGTCGATGAGAGTGAAGTGAGGTGAGCATGGAGCGGCGCCAAAATGCAAGAGTAGGGAAAAAGGGAGGTCCCTGAGACAAACCCGCCGACAAGCGGCATCGTCCGGCACGATTCTTACATTGNGGGAAAAAGGGAGGTCCCTGAGACAAACCCGCCGACAAGCGGCATCGTCCGGCACGATTCTTACATTGGAAAATCCGGAATGGAGCCCAGTTAGCCCAGGCGGGAGGTGAGCAGTCTAACCACTACACTACCGCGGTTCCTGAACATCATCTTGGATATCTGTGACCCTGACCCTAATCTTAGGCAAACTCGGCCCCCAAAAAAAAAAATTATACTGCAAATAACAGTAAATAATCTAAAAAATTTTAAATAAAATATTACTAATTATGAAAGATTTATTAAAAATTTCGTAATATTTGGAAATTTAGGGGGGAAAACATTTAAATACTAACAGTTAGAAGGTTTAGAGGTCGATTCATGTAAATATGGCAGATCACTCATTCTCCCAGCATGACAACCAGCAGACGACTCACCCCTAACCATTGTTTTTGCATTTGTTATTTAGTCAGACAGTCTCTACCCTAACACTACATTCCATTGGCTGCATAGCTGGCCACCAACCCACCCAACCACCCTATACCCTCCAAAGAACCATTGTTTTAACATCACATGCTACCACCGCCCTCTTCATCCTCTCCCATTTACCAACTACAGATCAATCGCAATCACCACTAGACTGTGCTAATAATTTAAAATCAATACCACATGTATCGCTCGTAATTGGTTGTTGCTCACATGAAATATCCTCCTCTTCATGTAATTAATGTAGCCAAAGGCGTACCACATCACAGTTCTTCGCTTGATGCGAAGGTGACATCACACTCTTTATCTCTTTATAACTCTCCCCCTTATGTTTCTATCGTTCAGACAGGTANAGGTGACATCACACTCTTTCTCTCTTTATAACTCTCCCCCTTATGTTTCTATCGTTCAGACAGGTATGGAATTTTATGCTCGTCTCTTCAATCTGATTTCGTATAATTTTATCGGGCGAGCTCTTAATTACACACACATTCTCCTGCCAAAATTAAAATCTGCTCAAATTTCAAGTACTTTTTCGGACCAGCGAGCTACGGAGTGTAGATGTAAATATGAATAAATTCCNTAAAATCTGCTCAAATTTCAAGTACTTTTTCGGACCAGCGAGCTACGGAGTGTAGATGTAAATATGAATAAATTCTTAATGGAGTACTTGCGACCAGCATCACAACTTCGCCTTTGGTGGTTTTACAGCAGCTGAACTGCCTACATTGTCGACGATACTTTTCACAAACAATTAAAGTTAAGCCCTTGAAACTTGGAATGTATAGGACAAACTCGGGTGAAACACAGTTTCATCTTTTGTGCTCTTCTCAGCAATCAAGAAACCATTCCATAAATCTTTCAATCTTTCGATAAATCTCGCAATCTCCAGATCGATATCTCAATCTTTCGATCAATCAGTCAGTCATTCGATGAAGCTTTCAAACTTTTGATCAATCGTTCGATTATTCGATCAAAATAGCAATCAACCTTCCAATCATTCAATTAATTTTTCAATCATTATATCAATATATTGAACTTTCGGTCAATATTTTTATCCTTCTATCAATCTTTTAATGTTTTGATCAACCTTTTCCATCAGTTTTTTGAAAAATCTTTCAATCCATAGTCAATCCGTTGGTTTGTGGTCTGTCTTATATTCATGCATTTAATAATGCAATTAATTCACGAACTATACCACTTGGCGACTGCTTTAATATTTTGAATGCAGTCCGCTGTCAGTGCATTTATAATTAATATATTCATTAGTATTGTGTGTGCTGAACATTGACCAATTGGAAATGAAGCCCAACTGCTTCATGAAAGGTATATAAATTTATAACCTCGACAAATAAAATCTGTTAAAAGGAGTTGCTCTAGATTTCGCACAAATAAAATTTCATTTTACACCTTTCTTTTATTTCACCTTACATACAAGCATGCTACTGAAGTAATCACTGAATCATCAGAAAACATATCTACACTCATTTGCAATAAAAGTGATTATACTCTTGGTGCCATCACAGCAGCACAGAAAGTTTATAGGCGCAGGACATGGTAGTACGTATACAGAAAATATAAAATTATTTTACCACAACAAGCATGTATTGCAGAGGACCAACACTTGCAGGATGCACTTAGTATGGTGTTGGACCACCCGTAGCATGAAGACAGGCAGCGATACGGTCGAGCATGGAGGCATATGTATGTCGGATGTTCTCCTGAAGAAGATCCTGCCACAGCTGGTGCAACTGACCCTCCAAATTGACTGTAGTTTCTAATAGTCGGAGTTGTCATCCAATCTGGTCCCAAAGATTCTCTATTGGCGAGAAGTCTGAGTACATTTCTGGCTAAGGAAACATTTTGGCACCACAAAGACAGGCCAGATATATCTGTGCTGTGTGAGACTGGGCATTATTTTGCTGAAAAATTGGGTTGTCAAGCTACACCAGGAAAGGGAGCGCATTGTTCCCCATGTACGATCAAAAAATCATAAGCAAATTAATTATCAACTTCCTCAAAAATAATAAATTCATCAAATCCTTGGCGCAAACAACATAAGAAAAATTCCAGAAAAAATAACAAAAATGTGACAAAAATATTACGAATTTTTACAAAATGACCTGCCACAAACATTTACTACAGAACGCGATATAAACATAAGCAATATAATTCTCGGTGATTATATATGGCACAAAAAGCGAAGAGAATAATTCTTTATATATACATGTAAGACATTCTTGTATAATTAATAACATACAGGCCCAGAGAGTGAATAAATTGGCAATAAATAAAATATACGTTTTGGGGTTATGTATTAATTAAACTTTCTTTTGAATTTATTTTTTTAACAAAATTAAAGACAGGTATAAACAAGTAAATGTTGAGGGTATTCAAGTTTACTTATCATAACTAACAACATTCTAGAGATCACACAATACAACAGTAAAAATTATTCTTTAAAAAATTTAAGGACAGAAAAGAAAAAGTGACAATTAATTTGTTTAAATCACATTATGCTTATCAATCGACTTCGGTTAAAATATTAAAGTTAAAATTTTGCTCACAGCTTAAAAGTGTTAAAATGTGTGCCTCGAACGAAATATGAATTAAATCAATAAGTTACAAGTTAATTAACTTGGAGAGGTAATAATTTTCAATGTCTATAACATTAGTTTTTGCTAATATGTGCTTGATAGTACAAATTAAGACATTTTAAAGTAACACTTTACAGATAAAGTTCATATTTAAATAACCGATAGTTGACTTAGCTAAATGAAGGTATCGTCGAATCCACAAGAACGGAATAGTTATCCAATTGGCAAGAAGATAACACACCCTATGCCAGACTACAGAATGGGGGAATTTAAATAAAACTTGAATACGTCGCCACCATAAAGAAAAGGGCAGGTGATGTGCACCGCAAGCCGAACCATGCAGCAAGAATTAGGCCAGCACGTGCAGGGAAGGTCAGGCTTCCACATGCACCCGCACAATAAGAGCCAATATATTACTGAGTGAATATGACTGGAGCACAAGGAGAAAACAACTATCAAACTGGAGAGTTATCCACCACAGAGGGGCGAACTACGTCTTGAACCACCAAACAAAATGGATAGAAAAACACATCTCACAAAAAGTATTTTCTATGTTTAAAACCGACTACATGATGGCAAAAATTTCAACAACAAAACAATGTAGTAGGCATTTAAGTGCCGAAAAATAGTATTACGGCCTCAGCGCAGCATGAACACAACATTTTTTTTTGTGGAAATGTGGCAAACTGCGAAGCTCACGCCCAAAAACAAAAACAGGTGACAGACAAATAGAGTGTAATGACGAAAAAATACTAGAAGGGATCACAAACTACTCTTCTCGATATAGGTCAATCAACCATAGAGGGAAAGAAAGGACATGGAACAGGGGATAGCAAGTAAAGAGTGGGCTGATCACCAAGGACATCTAACTGGACACAAAATTCTTAAGATCAAATAACAATACTGTGTGCAAGTTAAAACCGAGCGAAAACCACACAAAGTACCCGAGATTCATGACAAAGTACAAAGGGTAAGACACAGGAAAAATCACACGAAGCCTACGAAGAGAAGCATACAACGAACTTCTATCGCCTCCGAGGAACACTGAAACAAAATACGAGTCATATCTGCATTAGGAGCCCCACATTCACAGCAGGGATTAGAAACTATATGAAGTTTATACAAATGAGTCTGGGATGCATTATGACCTGAAAGGAGACGAAAACGTAACTGGTAACCACAGGAACTACAATTATGATATTTTTGCCGCGAATATGAAGGAAATAATTGTGCATATAAGGTATTAGAAACCGAAGTATAAGTTTCCCATGTCTGTTTCCAATGCCGAAAAATTTCCATTTTAATAGGGGAAATAAAACCGAAAAAGAAAGTAGGGGCTTCGAGAAACCATGTAAAACACTCAACTTCGCAAGTTTATCCACCATCTCATTCCCCTGAATCCCGACATGTCCTGGTACCCACATGAGGACACTAACATTTAGTTTATCCAGAAGAACACTCTGTCCCCATATGGACCATATAAACACTTCCTTGTGGGGAGTAGGAGAAGACAAGGCCGTAAATACACTACATGAATCAGATATAATCAGAGGATTTAAGACTTTGAAATCGTTAACACAACGTAAAGCCATATACACTGCAAAAGCTTCGGTATGATAAATTGTGGCGGTAGAAGGGTGTTTAAAGAGTCCAGAACATTTATGTGAAGCATCAAAATAAGTAGACCCAACACCTTCTACAATTTTTGAGGCATCAGTGTAAATCAAAGTGCAGTTGGTATAATCAGCAACTTTAGTCTTAAATTCTTGTTGAATAACAATGGGAGAAACAGATCTAGAAGGGGAAAGAAAATTTGGATGAAGAAAACGAAACGAAACCTAATACTGCAAACGGTGTAATAATCTAGGTGGAGGGTGAACAAAACGAGCCGTCGTTAATAATACTTTCTGGTAGGATGTAACCTAGGTTGTCAACCGCCTGTACATGCTCCTTACGCGAGAATTACGAGTACGAATACAGTGATTACCTTGCAACAGTCTATAATGGTCAGACAATGATATAAGGAAAGATTCCATGCATAAGAACATAATGGGCATAGAAGGGAAAGCGTCAAGAATAAGTTTTAGGCAAACGTTCTGTATAGTCTCCAATTTGTTCACCAAAAGGAGTGGCACCTGACCTACAATAAGAAGACCATAATCTTTAACAGACGGAATGGTAGAGACATAAAAAGTATGTAGAGCAAAAAAAGCTAGAACCCCAACGATAATGGGCGAGAGCCTTTAAAATATTAATTCTTTTACGACATTTGGTAATAAGTGTATTCAACATGAGTAGTCCATCATCCACGGGTCTCTAAAAACATACCTAAATATCGTACCTTTGTCACACAGCGAAGAGGATAACCTCTGGTAATTGGAGACGGAAGTGGTGACTGGGACCATTTACAGGTAAAATACAGGGTGCGACACTTATCCACAGAAAGATTAAAACCATGATCATCAAAGTAAAGAGAAAAGAATCAAGGGCCTTAGTCAAAGAAGGACAAGCTTTGTCAAAGGAGATACATTCAATCCAATGCACAATATCATCAGCATATTGAATAGAACGAACGTGGGAGCCCAGGTGAAATATGATATCTTGAGTATAAAGTATAAATAGCAAACGATTAAGGGTACTACCTTGAACCAAACCATTGGACACCTGACGAACAAAATCTGCTCCATCAGGAACTCTAGGCATATAACGACGAATGCTAAACAAATAATTGATACATCGTATAATGGTATATAATAATATATATGTAATAATCATTGCTTACACATTTTGTCATAGAGATGTTTAAGATTAACATCATCAAAAGCCGATCCTAGTTTAAAAACACAGTACCCAATACATTCCGGTGAGCATAAGCATCCCAAATACATAAAAACAATACAGCAATATCATCCAGGGTACTAATACCAGAACGAAAACCAAGTTGTTCTGGACGAAGTAAACAATTATATTCTAACCACCAATTAAACCTGTGTTAGACCAATCTCTCAAAAAGTTTCGCCAAACAAGAACGCAGTGCAATTGGATGATAAGACTCTGCGGAAGAGGAGATTTAATTGGGTTCAAAATCGGGACTATTTCAAAATCCCTACACACATCAGGGATACAACCATAACCGAACACTTTATCATACAATTGAGCTAACCAAACGAGAGTGGTGTGAGGAAGGTGCTAAAGGAGACCATAATATATGTAATCCAAACCACATGTGGTATTACCCGCAGTTTACAACAATGGCTTAATTCCTCAACTGTAAATGCCCGGTAAAAAACCTGATGATCACGCGAAGCCGCATAAGAAACAACTGAAGGAAAACAGAAGGTAGCATCCTCCGGGACGATATCAAGGGAAATGCGATCCATAAAAGCAGGAACAAGGGAGAGGGAAATACGCTGGAAACACTGTCCCTCTTTAGTAGTGTGAAAGGCTTTGTTAAATGGGGTATTATATGCTCTCGCTCATCATGGAGAAATTGAAGAAAAAATAAGTATTCTACCTAATTGTTTTACGTTCAGACCACAAACTTTCGTGCCTCTGCATGGCATTTCTTAAGATGTAGAAAATTGGNTCTACCTAATTGTTTTACGTTCAGACCACAAACTTTCGTGCCTCTGCATGGCATTTCTTAAGATGTAGAAAATTGGCCAGTGTAGCCTGGCGTATATATTGGTGAAGTGCATTCAAACGATGGTGATTAACCTCGTTACATTGTCCAAACCACCAAGTGGAACCATGTTTCCGACCACCAATACGAAAAAGGTGAAAAGGCATAGNACCTCGTTACATTGTCCAAACCACCAAGTGGAACCATGTTTCCGACCACCAATACGAAAAAGGTGAAAAGGCATAGAACTCTTAGCGGATTCCAAATAGGTATATAGAAGACCTCATAAACCATGTTAATATTAAAAGCTGTAATCGGAGGGAAATGTGTGTTNGATTCCAAATAGGTATATAGAAGACCTCATAAACCATGTTAATATTAAAAGCTGTAATCGGAGGGAAATGTGTGTTTGCTTCTAACATTGAGGAAAAGAATTTGCACCAATCAGCCCAATTATATTACAATCTATATCGACGAAACGTAGATNTGCTTCTAACATTGAGGAAAAGAATTTGCACCAATCAGCCCAATTATATTACAATCTATATCGACGAAACGTAGATTAAGGAGACGGCTGAGGTTGTGAAGAAGTGACGACAGTCGGAAAATGATTACTACCCCATGTATCATTATGTACCGGCCAAGTTAAGCAGCTGGAAAGGCTAGCAGAAACCAAAGTTTTTAGCTAACGTCAACTCGCCTTTAAACCTCCCCCAAACCATGTAGGTTGCGTACTATTCGGTAAAGTAAAAGATGATGCAAGTAAAAATTCTACCAAATTGCGACCAGAAACATCCTCGAAGGGATTACCCCACAAACGATGGTGGCAATTTAAATTGACACCTACAATTACAGGATGTGGAAACTGGGTTTTCTTTCTGTGGGTTAGCAAAAGTGAACATCGAAACTTAGGATGGACATATATCGAGACGATAGTGATATTCAAGCAGCCGAGATTCGACCGAATCTCCACCTCATCAACACCATGAAAACTGTCAGTATAAGTTATATTAAAAATCTCACCAACATGCGTATTCCTTAAATATATAGCCAACCCTCTGTCATCCTTNAAAAGAAAGACACCCAATCGTTTTCTGAACATCGAAACTTAGGATGGACATATATCGAGACGATAGTGATATTCAGGCAGCCGAGATTCGACCGAATCTCCACCTCATCAACACCATGAAAATTGTCAGTATAAGTTATATTAAAAATCTCACCAACATGCGTATTCCTTAAATATATAGCCAACCCTCTGTCATCCTTAAAGGAGACAAAAGACTGAAAGGATCTGATATGGAGAGGGGAGGTGCATAACATCCGTGTTTCAGACATTATAACAACATATGTATTTTGAGCATCAAAATAATGAAGAAGGAGAAATATATTAAAACAGGGAGATCTAGCATTCCACTGTACGGCGAAAACATGAAGGAAAAAAAGGGTAGCAAGAAAGTGGAAAATAATAGCAGAAGCACTCACATCAAAAAGACACATCCCCTTATAGGAGAATTTTAAGAAATGATTGAACTAGACTCTCCCGGTCAAAATTATAAGTCGAATCTTTTTTTTTTTTTTTGCTATGGGTAACATATGCTCAATTGTGTCGATCAAAGAATTCACTTAGTCGTTATTAAGTCTAGGGACTTCACGTACCTCAGCAGGCGGAACCTCATCAGGTATTGAGGCACGAGCAGGAATAGGAATTTTGTCGACAGCATGCAGTTTGAATTTAGTATAATAGTCTCTTATATTAAATTAAGGAGTAACAATGTTGAAAGTCATTGGATGTAGTGCCTTCTAACAAACACTATATCCATCTGACCTCACTGTGGTNCAGCAGGCGGAACCTCATCAGGTATTGAGGCACGAGCAGGAATAGGAATTTTGTCGACAGCATGCAGTTTGAATTGAGTATAATAGTCTCTTATATTAAATGAAGGAGTAACAATGTTGAAAGTCATTGGATGTAGTGCCTTCTAACAAACACTATATCCATCTGACCTCACTGTGGTCATTCAAGAGGGTCGTGTGGAGCTTTGTGTAGCCAATGAATACGAAGTCGGGAAGGCCTGAGGCGCTGATGTGGGAGGGAGAACTGATGGTGTGGCGTCTCCACCCTTAATTCGGTCACTACACCCACCTCTGTACAAACCATGCGATGGTTGTGGTTGTTGCACTGGAAAGACCCTAAAATACGGCTCATCTTTGGATTTGGCAACAACATAAGGCAAAATGTAGTATGCCATGACACGTCTTACCTCGCCATCCCTTTCCCAAACNCTTTGGATTTGGCAACAACATAAGGCAAAATGTAGTATGCCATGACACGTCTTACCTCGCCATCCCTTTCCCAAACTGGGATTATGGAACAGCTCGCGGTACACGACTGGTATCGTCAAGTATGTAACAGGTGTATCTGCAGTAATACATTATGATATATTATGAGGCTGAGAACAAGCAGGGCAACGAACTTTCTTTGCGCGGCAGTGTTTTTGGGTATGACCGAAGCGGAAACACCGAAAAAACACTGCATTGCTGATTGTAACCGNTTCTTTGCGCGGCAGTGTTTTTGGGTATGACCGAAGCGGAAACACCGAAAAAACACTGCATTGCTGATTGTAACCGAGGATTGACTTCAAATATCTCTTTATAGATTATGATTTCAGTAAGTAAGTGTTGCCCTTTAAAGATTAGGCTCTCCAGAGTCTATCCATGAGCAAGGCTATGTCAAGGTAATTGATGTAATGTGAATAACCTCTCAATAGATAAAATCTTGTAATCGCATTCTAAACCTTCGCGAATCAGGAGATAGCTGTATAGCTCTCCTTCCGGTATATAGTTTGGAACCGGTTGTACAAGACTAGTAGGGGTAATTACAGACACATTCAATTTCATCGGTAATTCTGAAGACATAAACTGATTGGCTGCAATACCAGAAGTAAAAGTAATTTTCAATTTTGCTGGGCCTGCTCATTGGATGTGTATAATATATCTCGGTTAGGGTGAAGTTTGCGACCTAAAGAAATGGGGTGTAGATTGCCTATATTTGTATCTTGCGACTCAACAAAAACAACAAAAGTCCCTGGACTTTCCCGAGGATAGCAAAACTGAGGAGGTCTAACCTGTCTCGCAGTATTTAGAGGCTTTATGGAAAGAGCCACCAATCCCTACACGATTACTCTTTGCTTGACGACTATCATTATGGGCTTGCCCAACTGATAATTTTCTCTTGTCAGCAGTTTGTTCATCGACAGCCATTGCTTACCTGCGGTAAATATTCATAGACCACAAAAAATAATTCGACCACATTACCACAACCTAATTCCTGCATATCACCCACAGCAAACCACAAGTCACTCATCACTCCACGACTACTCACAAACAAATGGGAACACAACATAATGGCAACACCTCGAGAAGAAAAGTGGTTGAACAAATGATGACAACTCTGTCGAAAAAATAATGGGTAGAGTTTGCTCAGAAATACGTTAAATTTCGGTTGCAAATATATATACTTTGTATGTATATTCGCAACACAAATTTGACGATCTATATATACATAAATATATAAATAGAGGCAAAGACACACACACGACGAATGGATATATTATTTATAATGCTAGTGGTAACGCAACCTTACGAAATGAGTAATCACTCATTGCATTAAAAGTTT
>NQII01008099.1:30641-80920 GCA_002778355.1 Clitarchus hookeri
TCATAATTAAAATACCAGACACACAGAACACAATTAAAAATAAAATATATCTTGGATTGCTGAAATGGAGAGCAAAAACATTACATGCTTCATAAATAAAATTTACAAAAATATAACAATACAATTATTTAAGTTACTCGCAATCGTTTTCATTGAACTAAGTGCAGAAAATGAGGACTGAAAATACCTAATTAGAGTAAAATAGTGAAATAATATTGACTTGTTTTACAAACGGCACAACATTGTCGCAAAATTTCCTGGAAGTATTGCCGCACTACCAGGGTTCCCTGAATCACCACCAGTGGGAAATGAAACGCCACACCGTAACACCTATCTAAGGAGTGGTGTGCAGCTCTGTAATGAAGTGTTGATCATGACGCTGGCCAGGATATCTCTAAGTTAGAATTCGGCCGTCGTCTGTATCCTGACGGATCAAGCGACTGGAATACCTCACAGAAGGTAATCAATCCTCATAGCGATCTGTGAATGCAGTTAATTCGATCTTGGTAAGTTTTATCGCAGGCCAATGTAGGGGCTACTTTGGGTGGAGACTCGATAATTTATATATATATATACATACATATATATATATATGTATATATAGGAAATTTCTTTAAGTGTCGCTTGAATTGTGCTGCTTGTTAACTAGTGCTATTTTCAACTCTTCTGTAATTTCAAATCTGGAAACTTAAATTACAACAACACGCAGTATGGGAGAACAGAGGACAAATGTAGAAAGTCAAAGGATTGACAAAGGACTAAGTGAAGACAAAATCTTACACTGACCTGAGCAGTTGTAATGCAGATATGACTGTGTTTATTTAAAACGTTAACAGCGTCTGCTGACATACCAGTTGATACTGACAAATAATGATGTCAGAATGTAGCACATACATGCAGGAAGTTGCTATTAGGTATGGGTTTTATATAATTACATAATATAATGATTTTGTATAATACTCCATTATTATATTTATTAACATGCTTTTGAATAACTTTTTTAAAATAAAGCTATTTAAATGTAAAACTACATAATTTTTTAAACTGTGTTCAATTTTTAAATCTTTACATTTCGATTTATAGGAGACCATGTCTGCTTGTCACACTTTTTACATATAAATTTATCCTTAAATTTTGTTGAGCAGTAACGAACTTATCTCGAGAGTTAAAAAAATTAAGATATTTCGTACAACTAAAAAATCAGTATCATTCTATGAAACTCGTAAGAATTACAAATTCGAATTTTAAAACACTTACAGTGTGTGACTTTTAACACCGCAATGGGGATGGTTGTCTCACGTATCGGGGGTGGTTGCCCCAACATTTTTTACTAAAAGAAAAACCGTAAAGCATTTAAAATAAAGTTCTTAAAGTAATAACAAACTACGGACAGGCTTTATAAAAAGAACTATAATGCATGAAGTGAGCATTATTTATGATACAACTACAATACATTATATCTACATATCACCTTTGATGAATGAAAAAGTCAAGATATTATTGTGAATAAATATGGGTTTGCTGCAAATATAATAGTGACAAACATCTAATATTATATTAATTGAAAGTTAAAGCGTTCACATACTCTTTCAAAGATAATTAAGTAAAAATATTTTGTCATAAATTTTTAGTTCTTAAAAAGTGATAATCAGAAATTATCAAAATGAGTTTGATTTTACACGTAGGTATTTAAAGTTGTTTCGAGAACACAGATAAAAAAATTTCCACCGCTAATAACAATAATTAACAGTCAAATAATCCTTCTAATTATAGTCAAGAAGTTTTAATTTTAAAAATCAACTATATCGCAGGCCTACGACATAACACAAAATATCAAGAACAGAAAACAATATTACTGTTAACGAAATTTTTTCACTCTGTTGTGAGTACATTACTAGTGATTAATTACAAGAGCAAGATTTTACTGTTAATACTTGTTGCAGGATGTGTAAACAGACTATTGACAAACAATAGAATTGACAATGACCTAACTGTCACTGAAAATAAAACTCTATATATGCTAAACCATATGACATATCAGAAAAACAGTTATGGCAAGTGTAAACACGACATCTCAATGTGCATTTCTCATGAGACCATCCGTTGCACTCTATACATTGGACCTATGTTTCATTCGGCTTACTTTTAGAATATGGCTAAAGGCAGACTAGGCAAAAACAATCTTCTTCGTCTCCACTCTCGCTTCTCTCTCTTATATGCCTACTTCTCTTACTCAGCCTGTTTAATTTATCCAAGTATGGTGTTCCTTATATAATGGTTTTTCGGGATGTGTCACCTTCCTGTTTTCTTGGGCTTCTACTATTACTTTTACTGGCGTGTCTTTGACAATTGACGTCTCTGTGTTATGAGCATTGTTGCGGATAGTTTTTCTTGCTCCTGCCTTAGGAAATGGTTGAATGACGTCTGGAGAGACTGCTAAAGCCTTGCTCAGACCACTGCTGCTGGGAAAGTGATCTACTTGATTTCTTGAAGTATTTCTGGATTGTTGACTCGTATTTCTGCAGCGACATCGCTGGTGCTGGTTTGGCAGTTAATTTCAGTGGAAGTCGGCGAGTCTTCACCTGCGTATTCGTTGCTAGGATGAGGCCGATTAGTGAGGAAACTTGGTAAAAAATCTGATTCTGTAAAAAAAATTGGTTAAAGGGAATAATTCTCGTGCTTCTGAAACCTGCACAAACCTTACTTGGTGTTACTGTAAGTGAAATAGTGACCCAACAGTGTGGCCCTTACAGTACCATAAAGGATGTAATAAATTCATCCAACTTTCACAAGCCAAATTCATGGATATTTTTAACGGGCAATTATCCGACGTATTCAAAGGTGGTACTTTACGACTGTNATAAAGTTCTTAAAGTAATAACAAACTACGGACAGGCTTTATAAAAAGAACTATAATGCATGAAGTGAGCATTATATATGATACAACTACAATACATTATATCTACATATCACCTTTGATGAATGAAAAAGTCAAGATATTATTGTGAATAANTATGATACAACTACAATACATTATATCTACATATCACCTTTGATGAATGAAAAAGTCAAGATATTATTGTGAATAAATATGGGTTTGCTGCAAATAAAATAGTCACAAACATTTAATATTATATTAATTGAAAGTTAAAGCGTTCACATACTCTTTCAAAGATAATTAAGTNAAAATAGTCACAAACATTTAATATTATATTAATTGAAAGTTAAAGCGTTCACATACTCTTTCAAAGATAATTAAGCAAAAATATTTTGTTATAAATATTTAGTTCTTAAAAAGTGATAATCAGAAATTATCAAAATGAGTTTGATTTTACACGTAGGTATTTAAAGTTGTTTCGAGAACACAGATAAAAAAATTTCCACCGCTAATAACAATAATTNATTTAAAGTTGTTTCGAGAACACAGATAAAAAAATTTCCACCGCTAATAACAATAATTAATCCTTCTTATTATAGTCAAGAAGTTTTAATTTAAAAAAATCAACTATATCGAAGGCCTACGACATAACACAAAATGTCAAGAAAAGAAAACAATATTATTTTTAACGAAATTTTTTCACTCTGTTGTGGGTAACATTACTAGTGATTAATTACAAGAGCAATATTTTACCGTTAACCGGTGTTGCAGGATGTGTAAAGAGACTATTGACAAACAATAGTATTGACTATTAACTTACTGTCACTGAAAATAAACCTCTGTTTATGTTAAACAATTNTTTTAGAATATGGCTCAAGGCAGACTAGGCAAAAACAATCTTCTTCGTCTCCACTCTCGCTTCTCTCTCTTATATGCCTACTTCTCTTACTCAGCCTGTTTATTTTATCCAAGTATGGTGTTCCTTATATAATGGTTTTTCGGGATGTGTCACCTTCCTGTTTTCTTGGGCTTCTACTATTACTTTTACTGGCGTGTCTTTGACAATTGACGTCTCTGTGTTATGAGCATTGTTGCGGATAGTTTTTCTTGCTCCTGCCTTAGGAAATGGTTGAATGACGTCTGGAGAGACTGCTAAAGCCTTGCTCAGACCACTGCTGCTGGGAAAGTGATCTACTTGATTTCTTGAAGTATTTCTGGATTGTTGACTCGTGTTTCTGCAGCGACATCGCTGGTGCTGGTTTGGCAGTTAATTTCAGTGGAAGTCGGCGAGTCTTCACCTGCGTATTCGTTGCTAGGATGAGGCCGATTAGTGAGGAAACTTGGTAAAAAATCTGATTCTGTAAAAAAAATTGGTTAAAGGGAATAATTCTCGTGCTTCTGAAACCTGCACAAACGTTACTTGGTGTTACTGTAAGTGAAATAGACTGGGTTGTCACACCGGGAATGTCATGGTATTTCCTACATTATTTATCATCCAACTTTCACAAGCCAAATTCATTGATATTTTTAATCCGACGTATTCAAAGGTGGTACTTTACGACTGCAATGCGGTAGGAAGCAAAGCATTAAAATATCCGTTTGCGTTTGCATATTTTAAACCATCAATACCGAGTTCAGAGTTATGTTAATCCAAGAAAAAAAACAGGCTTTTCATGTGAGCTTTATGTATGGTTATGGAAGTGCTTCAAACATTCCAGATAATGTTTTTGCCTCCCTACTGAAGGATTTGGAGCACCCCACGAGCTTTTATTTGGGTAAGTTCGTTCTGTCTATTAAATAACTTGACAAAATTCTAATTAAATTTGAATGCTGACTGTATCCATAAGCAGCGTCAGATATTCCTATGCAGAGACTGTTTTTAAGCAATTTTGTACAATAGCATATAATACAAAAACTCTATTATGCTNGTCAGATATTCCTATGCAGAGACTGTTTTTAAGCAATTTTGTACAATAGCATATAATACAAAAACTCTATTATGCTATATTTTGGAAACCAGTTAATCAATTTCTACCGAATTCTGCACACAATCAGCGCAAAGTGGGCCGTGTAAATGTACATGANTTTGGAAACCAGTTAATCAATTTCTACCGAATTCTGCACACAATCAGCGCAAAGTGGGCCGTGTAAATGTACATGATTTAAGTGACTCACGCATTCGTTTTCAAGATGATGTCCCTGTAAATGTTTGAATTTTATAAACCCAGTCAACGAAAACTGTAGACTGATTACATCAGAATTTTATGATTTTAATCCCATTTTCGTAATGCAATTAAATGAATTTCAGTTTACGGTACAAATAATTTTTGGTTCGAGTCCAGGGTAAGGCATGTGTTTATTTTAAATATCTCTCACTTACATCATATCTGTTTCTTTTCCATCTTTATTNCGAGTCCAGGGTAAGGCATGTGTTTATTTTAAATATCTCTCACTTACATCATATCTGTTTCTTTTCCATCTTTATTGATATTGCTATCAACGAGACGTCAAGTCCCACCTACCATCTCACCTTCTAATCACTTCATCAAAATTAATTTGACCACATAGAGCAACGTAGACTCGTTATATATCGGTAACTTCGTGGANGAGTCCAGGGTAAGGCATGTGTTTATTTTAAATATCTCTCACTTACATCATATCTGTTTCTTTTCCATCTTTATTAATATTGCTATCAACCAGACGTCAAGTCCCACCTACCATCTCATCTTCTAATCACTTCATCAAAATTAATTTGACCACATAGAG
Source organism: Clitarchus hookeri (assembly GCA_002778355.1). Lineage (NCBI taxonomy): Eukaryota > Metazoa > Arthropoda > Insecta > Phasmatodea > Phasmatidae > Clitarchus > Clitarchus hookeri. Next base: position 36,286 of record NQII01008099.1, read on the forward strand.
CAACGTAGACTCGTTATATATCGGTAACTTCGTGGAAAATTTTGGTAAGTGCGCATTTAAAACATAAATTAAAGTTCATCATCTCTGTAAATGTTGCCAATCAGGCCGGCTAAATGGCATCCCTACTAATAGCCATGTAGCGACATAACAATAAATTATAAAGAAATACTAAGTACGGCAGTCACTCAACTTAGCAAGTTCAAACAATGTCGCAGGGGCGACATAACACATTTGGGAGGGGGGATAAATAAATAAACAAAATGAAAGGGACTTCTTGGCATTGCGAGAGTGTACATTCTCTCTGAGTACTAGGTATTTGGGTAAAACCAGCTCACCCTTTACAGGGCAATTTTAAGAAGAGGTAATCTACATACATATTTTACAATTCACTCAGCAATTTCATTTCATGCAACTCTCTATTAGAAAGGAAAAACTAGTTACAAGCTTCAAGTTTCTAANGATAAATAAATAAACAAAATGAAAGGGACTTCTTGGCATTGCGAGAGTGTACATTCTCTCTGAGTACTAGGTATTGGGGTAAAACCAGCTCACCCTTTACAGGGCAATTTTAAGAAGAGGTAATCTACATACATATTTTTCAATTCACTCAGCAATTTCATTTCATGCAACTCTCTATTAGAAAGGAAAAACTAGTTACAAGCTTCAAGTTTCTAANCAATTCACTCAGCAATTTCATTTCATGCAACTCTCTATTAGAAAGGAAAAACTAGTTACAAGCTTCAAGTTTCTAATTCAAAATTAAAACTTTTTATTTAAAATTTCAAGTTAACAGTAAATGACAAACACCACTCAGAAGGAGACAGAAACCAGTCAGTCTTAAATCGAGCTTATAGGAATGACTTGGCAGGATGCGAGTAAACCTTTTTTGAATAATAATAAATTTCAAATTTTGAAAGTCTGGAGTAGAGATTCCATTAATATAACTAAGAATCTGCACCAGAAAACTTTACCTANAAATTTCAAATTTTGAAAGTCTGGAGTAGAGATTCCATTAATATAACTAAGAATCTGCACCAGAAAACTTTACCTAACAGGGATATTTACTTAGCAAAAAATGTAACATTTCTTTACTGTAACNTAAGAATCTGCACCAGAAAACTTTACCTAACAGGGATATTTACTTAGCAAAAAATGTAACATTTCTTTACTGTAACATAACTTAAAATTTAACATTAACTTTACTCACGGAGACACGACGCGATACTTAGTGCCTGTGGTCGACGCCCAGCAGTTTTGTTCAGCCTGTAAATCCGCCTGCAGCCAACACGGGTAGTGCACCCGCCGGACGTCAAAGCACGACTCCTCAGTACGACGAGGGACACACCCACCACCCCGCACCTGACTCTAGTAGGAACCGGCGATGTGACAACGATGTTACAACACACTTCCACACAGACCCGCCGCCATACATCTACTCCGCCTGCAGCCAACACAGGTAGTGCACCCGCCGAACGTCAAAGCATGACTCCTCAGTACGACGAGGGACACACCCACCACCCCGCACCTGACTCTAGTAGGAACCGGCGATGTGACAACGATGTTACAACACACTTCCACACAGTCCCACCGCCATACATCAACTCCGCAACACATAAACACCACGAAGGCTGGGCCAAGGGAACCGCCTTAGGCACGAGCTCTCCGCACACCCGCCCTCCTCGTATCATGCCCGATTATGAACTCTCCTTAACTTAACTCACCCCACGAAGAAACTGACACTGCGACCTCCTTTCGCCGGTCAAAACTGTCCCATTCACAAACGAGGTGCACTGAACCCCAGGACGACGATACACTTCCATGTACATTTCAGCACAAGCTGACGATGTATACTTCATATTGCAACACACCTGGGTCCAGCGGCCTCACTGTCCCGCCAGAGAAATATTTACCACACAGAACCGGCACGACTACAGAAACAATAGTTTAGCTACACGATAATATNGGCACGAGCTCTCCGCACACCCGCCCTCCTCGTATCATGCCCGATTATGAACTCTCCTTAACTTAACTCACCCCAGGAAGAAGCTGACACAGCGACCTCCTTTCGCCGGTCAAAACTGTCCCATTCACAAACGAGGTGCACCGAACCCCAGGACGACGATACACTTCCATGTACATTTCAGCACAAGCTGACGATGTCGACTTCCTATTGCAACACACCCGGGTCCAGCGACCTCACAGTCCTGTCAGAGAAATATTTACCACACAGAACCGGCACGACTACAGAAACAATAGTTTAGCTACACGATAATATTAATTGAAATAATGGTGAATTTGTTCTCACTAAGATGATAATTTCACACTTTATTGTTTGTCTTCTTCACAGTGTTTACGAAACCTGCTGTAGAAGTCACAATTTGGATATTTTTTTGAAATAGTACCGTAAAACCCCCCAAACTTGTAACACTATTAAAGGTTTCTTAATCGTAACTCCCTTAATTTTTTACGTAGAAGGCTGAGGATTTAACTCAACAAAGCTATACATCTCCTTTTTTGAATGCTTCTCAAACGAGAATTCCATCTGTTATAGGAGGGGAGGGGAAATTTTGTTTTATGTCACATTGTTAGTCACCTAGTAGCCCAACAATTCGACACTCTCTTTGTAACCTATAAAACTCATTCAAAAGTGTGTCACATTGTTGTGTAGCTTAGTTGTAATCTTCTTATTTTATTTGTTAAATAATGGAAAAAAATTATTACTTAACCAAAATGGTCAATTTTAAGCCAAGTTTTCAAGCAAACATGAAATCTTTTGCGTTTTTCTTTAATTTTTTTGAATTAAATGTGTAATAAATGAATGTAAACTTATTTTTATCAATTTCGTGTATTAAAATAAATAAAAATTATGAACATTTCAAGAAGATCAACAACAATACCTACTTCAAAAACTAATCTTATGGAAAAATCTCAGAAAGAGCAATTAAATGNTAATTTTTTTGAATTAAATGTGTAATAAATGAATGTAAACTTATTTTTATCAATTTCGTGTATTAAAATAAAAAACATGAATATTTCAAGAAGATCAACAACAATACCTACTTCAAAAACTAATCTTATGGAAAAATCTCAGAAAGAGCAATTAAATGGACACAAATCATGTATTCTTCTAGCTCAGATAATACTGGTTGTCTACCAGGATTACGAGGCGAAAAAGACTCATCTTCCTTTTCTCATTTACATCCTTTTATAAATCACGTTTCGATGTATTCCATACCTTTCGTGCGCCTGGCGAGCACTGATATTTTATTTTTCACGTCATCCAAGATTGTTTCCAGTAATTCCGCTGAATAATTTTTATATGGACGACTGCCCATCTTTTTTCTACTTGCAGGCGCTATTTCTGTAACAACNGTAATTCCGCTGAATAATTTTTATATGGACGACTGCCCATCTTTTTTCTACTTGCAGGCGCTATTTCTGTAACAACGAAAACGAAAATACGTTACCAAACGTCGTAATATTGGGAAACAAACCAAGTGTCACATTGTTGGGTATCTAAGTTCNGAAAACGAAAATACGTTACCAAACGTCGTAATATTGGGAAACAAACCAAGTGTCACATTGTTGGGTATCTAAGTTCCGATTTTTCACTAAAATGGTCGTAAAACATAAACGAATCAACCTTTCAGATTGGCAAAGATCGCATTTTGTAGCTGATGTTATTGATATGAAAATAAAAACTTACTAGGTTTCTGNAACCTTTCAGATTGGCAAAGATCGCATTTTGTAGCTGATGTTATTGATATGAAAATAAAAACTTACTAGGTTTCTGAGGAAACGGGATGTAGTAGACACCGATGAGAATATTTTAGTCTTACCGAACAAAGAGAAAATCGCACTGCAGTTTGNAACCTTTCAGATTGGCAAAGATCGCATTTTGTAGCTGATGTTATTGATATGAAAATAAAAACTTACTAGGTTTCTACTAGGAAACTTACTAGGAAACGGGATGTAGTAGACACCGATGAGAATATTTTAGTCTTACCGAACAAAGAGAAAATCGCACTGCAGTTTGTAAACAAGTGGATTCTCTTTAATAACACAGAGAACACTGGGCATCCAATCATAGACTGCCAACAGGTGCAGCAACCACGCGGATTTTTTCCAAGCATAAAGATTCATCACCAGAGCCACTAGAGAGCTCTGTATGCCCAAAACCTTGAGTGTCACATAGTTGGGAGCCTGTCACAAGGTTGGGGGGTTTTACAGTACTGAAATAACGATTAAGAAAAATAGATACTCTACATTGGTAAATTATAATAAATTTGCATTGACTTACAAAAATAACTACTATGGGGAAGTTCTAGGCCTACATTGACCTAACTGATGACTCAGTATTTTAACATAAAATGTTAAATTTCGGCCAGTTATGTAGTTTTCCATTTAATTTGTTTAAAAAACGAAAATTGTAATTACGGATGTTAATTATGTAAAAATAATACATTAAAATTAATAATTTAGTGCAAGAATTTAATATTTTTTTAGTGTGTTAAAATTAATTAGTGGTTTAATAAGTATACTACTCATTGAACTGGAAGAAAGCAAACATTCACAAAGTAGCCGAAATNACTTACAAAAATAACTACTATGGGGAAGTTCTAGGCCTACATTGACCTAACTGATGACTCAGAATTTTAACATAAAATGTTAAATTTCGGCCAGTTATGTAGTTTTCCATTTAATTTGTTTAAAAAACGAAAATTGTAATTACGGATGTTAATTATGTAAAAATAATACATTAAAATTAATAATTTAGTGCAAGAAATTAATATTTTTTTAGTGTGTGAAAATTAATTAGTGGTTTAATAAGTATACTACTCATTGAACTGGAATNGCAAGAAATTAATATTTTTTTAGTGTGTGAAAATTAATTAGTGGTTTAATAAGTATACTACTCATTGAACTGGAATAAAGCAAACATTCACAAAGTAGCCGAAATCGGTCACAGTGATAACAAGTTATATTTGTGTGTGTTCACTGAAGCATATATAAATACGAGCATCTCTGATTTAGAGAAAACGAGTTATTTTTTTTTATGCAAGAGTTTTGTAGCTAGATGATGTCGATATTGGTACAATTTTTCATTGATTATTGAGAATTGTTGTGATCAGAATGTGTAAAGACAGTTTGAACACACGTACTTTTGCTAATACTTAACAGAAAAAAAATACATGTCTGAAAATCTAAAAAAAAAAAAAACTGTAAATTCTATAACTGCATTGAGTGCAATTCCATAATTACTATATAATGAGAACTACAATAAATTACTTTAACAGTGTGTTTATAACTACCGTACCTTACATTGCCACAAATAATAATACACATGTATTTATAAATCGACGTTAGATACACTTACTCTTAGGCATTAAATGTTTTTACTTATAANACAGTTTGAACACACGTACTTTTGCTAAAACTTAACAGAAAAAAAATACATGTCTGAAAATCTAAAAAAAAAAAACTGTATATTCTATAACTGCATTGAGTGCAATTCCATAATTATTATATAATGAGAACTACAATAAATTATTTTAACAGTGTGTTTATAACTACCGTACCTTACATTGCCAAAAATAATAATACACATGTATTTATAAATCGACGTTAGATACACTTACTCTTAGGCATTAAATGTTTTTACTTATAAGTTTTTGTAAATACGGAAATTTTTTTAATTAAATTTTCCGTCTTGGATATTGTTATTAATACCATATACCTACAAATTGTGAGGTGGTTAAAAACTTTGAAGATGTCACAAACAAATGAATATTTGTCTGATATTATACGCTTATATTTCCATGGAAAATACACTTCAAATTCTTATTTTTTAGAAGGATATTTTATTACAATCAGCAAATATGTAAAGGTAAATAAAAATTTACTCCTACTTTAACGGTTTGGTTACAGACAGGGAGTTGAAAATATAGTGAGTTCAGTGGCCCGTAGGTTATAGCTCCCGATTTTCTGTTCAATTGAAATAACTTACACTACCTGCTGTCTACCTCTAAAACAAATGTTTCATTTGACTTGGCCCCATGTGCTAGATTATGATTTTATTTTCTGAGCCACAATTGTCTAAAAAATAGCATTTTGTAAAATGTCAAATTGTAGATGACTAGCGTATGAATGTATTTAAAGTTAAGNACAATTGTCTAAAAAATAGCATTTTGTAAAATGTCAAATTGTAGATGACTAGCGTATGAATGTATTTAAAGTTAATCATGTTACCAAATTAAATACAGAATATTTTTTACCTCTACTGATTGCATCGGCAAATATACCATAACTTTAAATAAATATAAAAGAGTGAAATTATTTATTTGTTCTGTAAAGATTATTATGAAAAAGCTCATGAAGGAAGGTACATGGCAGAACAGCGTCAGGTAACCCACTNTCTGTAAAGATTATTATGAAAAAGCTCATGAAGGAAGGTACATGGCAGAACAGCGTCAGGTAACCCACTTCCGGTACAATTTTTTCCTTGCCAACCAGCAAAACCACTTACATATCAATTATTCACCCTATGCAAATTGTGCAACTGTAATTACGCGACACTCAAGCAAGTAACTGACGACAGGTTCACCAGGGTCCCTGGGCCGTCAAAAGTACGCCCCTCACTTCATTAGCTCACCACTGAGTTTTGGCACCAGGCAAAATTATATCACCAAACCAGCCTTGGTAACCAACGAAGCGTCAACTATTACATGTGGATTTTAGCATAATGGTATATACCAGAAGGACCATATAGCCTATTTATTGTGTTTTTAAAAAACATTCCAAATTCTGTAAATTTTAATCCATTTTATATATGGATCTGAATGTACCAATCTAAAAGCTTTGACATGTACTGTACGGATCGTTATTGGTATAGCAGATTGGTGTGAACTAAACGTTATGCAGATAATTGCAAGACTTAGTGAAAATGAAACTTTTATTTAGCTTATTTACAATTTATTTTTATGTTTGCTAAATTACAGTAATAGCTTATTGTATTTACAGTAAATTTTACTTATTTTATTTAAATAAAGTGTTTTGTTACAACATAACAAATGTAGGAAAATTAAACCTCAACAATAATTAGTCGTTTATTTATCACACCGACATAACAGGAAAAACATGGAAAAGTCAGGGAATTTAAAGGCACGAGGGAAAACATGCAAATTTTAAGGAATTAAACCACTTTTCAAATGAAAAAATTAGATGTTTTAAATGTCAAAACAATTGTCCGTGTTACATCGGGTCAAATAGCACCGGATTATATTTTGTTCAGACGTGTATTTGTGAGTCAGTGCACACATCTCCTGTGATTCTCCTACACTAAAGTTATATTAAGTTTTGTTAGTTCTGCTTGCATTTACTGAGATTATCCATCCAGATATTATTATGGTAATATATAACTGTTAGTCATTGTACTTGTCCTGACCCACGATAACTGTCACACACCCCCTGTGATTCTCCTGTTGGGAAGTAAGATTACGTCTTCTTGAATATTTTTTTACAACTTACTCTAAAACTAAATGTTATGTGAGGCCGCAGTAGGGACGCGATTATAGTGCGACTCAGGGCCTAGCCCCATACACGTACAAGGAAAGTATAATCATGCAAGGAGACATGCATCGCAGCAGAGAGGGATTGGGCTGCGTTGGCCAGATTTTGGCCATGAAAAACCTCCCTATGTGTTCTTATAGCTAAACTACTATACTTAGACAAGAAAGGGAAAAACCGGTATAGTCACCGTAAAAACCCTTTCGACAGAAAAGAATTGAAAATTGTTGCATGCATTATCAGATTTATCAGAAAATATTCAGGATACAGATGGGTGGGAACCATGCTCTTTATTAGTGGGTAGAGGAAAAATACTATTAGAGAAGGGTGATGGTCATCTTTTGTTGAGTGGTGCTGGCTTTAACCAGAGTAATGTTTTCACATTACTCTGGTGGTGGGAGTGGCGCAATTGGGCGGCTCCTCCACGAATTCGAATCCCCAGTCGATCCTGAAATTTTAAAATAAAATCGAATTACGGTCAGTGAGTGTCAGCATAGCTAACACAAACCGACTTTTTCTAATCCACGACAAGATGGTAAATACGCCTGAAAGTAAGGGAATTATAAATAGTAACTTAATTACGCTAATACCCAAGCTAAGTCCCCGAGGATGATTTTTTAACTTACCTTATTAGAATTAAATAACGCCAGAGGTGTCCATTAGTAGGACACCTCAAGAAATTCTAAGACTCTAAGTTAACCAGACATGCAGAGTGCAAGTTAATTAAACTATATATAGCACTAGCAAACCCGGCGAACTCCGTTTCGCCACCAGATGGCTTCGTTTTATGCAACATTTTGTTTGGTNAAATACGCCTGAAAGTAAGGGAATTATAAATAGTAACTTAATTACGCTAATACCCAAGCTAAGTCCCCGAGGATGATTTTTTAACTTACCTTATTAGAATTAAATAACGCCAGAGGTGTCCATTAGTAGGACACCTCAAGNCCCCGAGGATGATTTTTTAACTTACCTTATTAGAATTAAATAACGCCAGAGGTGTCCATTAGTAGGACACCTCAAGTAATTCTAAGACTCTAAGTTAACCAGACATGCAGAGTGCAAGTTAATTAAACTATATATAGCATATACATATATATCCTAAAATGCTGTGCAGATGTTAATATTATTGGCCTGGCAGTGTGTTATAAGCAGGGCTAAGGGGGCCTGTGTGCTAGAAGCGATTTTGCCCGCTTATAGCGCTGAGTTAAATTAAAGTCATAGTCCCCAAGGGCAGTTGTGAGAGGATTTGTGTGTTCCTAGCTTGATTTATAAAAACGCTCAGTTTGCTTACAAATTACTTTACCTAGCATTTCTTGTTGTAATTCGGTGTGCAATCACCTAATAGGGGTATATCTGGGTGCATCGGCGGCCAATCGTAGGCCTCGTCTTCGTCACGTGCTATTTCGGTTGTACAGGGTGCACGGGAATGTGCGTCGGCTAGTTGGTTTTCTTCACCAGAATGTTTCCACCACGAAATCATAGGCCTGTAATAACATGGGCCAATACATGAGCTTGCTGCGGACAGTGCGCATGTTATGCAGACACATTAAACACAGATTGTTGGTTCTCAATGTAAATCGTTGGTACTCTAGGTGTTGACAGTAGTGTGTTATTGCATTCTATTTCGTTCACGTTATAGTTGCGTTCGCATTGGGCAAACTTTGTGCTACTGTAGTCTAGTAGTATCTAACTCTGCGTTCCCCATCCCTATAGTATTGAAATAGAACGGTGCCAAGCCCCTCTTGACTGGCATCTGTTTGCNCGTTATAGTTGCGTTCGCATTGGGCAAACTTTGTGCTACTGTAGTCTAGTAGTCTCTAACTCTGCGTTCCCCATCCCTATAGTATTGAAATAGAACGGTGCCAAGCCCCTCTTGACTGGCATCTGTTTGCAGAAATAAATGCCTCGGGGGGTCTAAACAGGACAGTTTATCGCACTGTTGGAATCTGTGTTTGATATCTTCAATCACGTTTTGGGCGTCGTATTTCCATTTGAAACGCCATTGTGTTGACAACAGGGCGGTTAGTGGGGCTGTTATTGTGGCGAAGTCTTCTATGTAGCTCCTTAACCAGTTTATATACCCGAAAAGTTTTCGCAGGCATTTGCGTGAATTAGGTGCGGGGTAGTCTTCAATAAGCCTCAATTGTTCGTTNTATACCCGAAAAGTTTTCGCAGGCATTTGCGTGAATTAGGTGCGGGGTAGTCTTCAATAAGCCTCAATTGTTCGTTATTAGGCTGGATGCACTCGGCATCGACCATGTGGCCAAGGTATTGAAGGATTGTTTTTCCTATATGACATTTTCCATTGCCACACGATAACCCATTGATAGCCAGTCGTTCCAAGACAAGGGATAGTCATTTTGCGTGATCTTCCCACGTTTTTGATCAGATCACTACANATTGATAGCCAGTCGTTCCAAGACAAGGGATAGTCATTTTGCGTGATCTTCCCACGTTTTTGATCAGATCACTACATCGTCTAGGTATGAGATCATACACTCCCCTATCAACCCATCCTAGGTGCGGGCCATCATGCTCTGAAAGGTGGAGGAGGCGTATTCCAGTCCCAAGTCCATGGAGCANTCAACCCATCCTAGGTGCGGGCCATCATGCTCTGAAAGGTGGAGGAGGCGTATTCCAGTCCCAAGTCCATGGAGCTAAATTAAATCGGCGGCCGTCGGAGGCTGTGAATGCGGTATTGTGACGGCCTTCATGTCCTATAGCCGCTTCTTAGGTAAAGGGAAGTTAAAATCTTGAAGTCGCCTAACATGTTTNTTGTGACGGCCTTCATGTCCTATAGCCGCTTCTTAGGTAAAGGGAAGTTAAAATCTTGAAGTCGCCTAACATGTTTAGTGCAGAGTTCACGCTGATTACGGGCGGGGGCGCACTCTCGGTCACTTGATTGGTCAGGCGGAAGTCCACACAAAACCTCCAGCTCCCATCTTCCTTGGGGGCCAGAGAGATAGCTGAGTTGTAATTGCTTTCCGAGGTTTCTATTACCCCATCCCTAATCATTTCCTCGATTGGTTGATTAATGATCCTCAGGTGATAACGATCATAAACATGAGGGGCGGACCAGAGGTTTTTTTTAACTTTAGTGAGTGGTATCACGTGTTCTGCCATGCTCGTTCTTTTAAGGGGGTCTGCCATGGTAAACATGTCCCATAATTTGGTCAGGACTTGTTGGATCGCGTCCCTATGTTCCGCGGGTACGGCATGGTCGAACGTGTCTAGTTGGATAGATTGTTCTCTGTTTTACTTGCAGTACCCTAGGTTGTACAATGTTCGCTGTTCGGTCAAACTAATGTGAATGCAATCCATGGCGATTTAAATAATGGCTTTGTGTTGCCTAATACATGGAACCCCTAGACTCAGGTTCTCTCGTTTCTCGTCGGAGACGAGGGCGATGATGTCTGTAGGACAGTCACGAATATGTATTTCCACTTGGACTTCTCCGAAACATTCCCTGGTCCCAATCAATGTGGTCAATTGAGCGATTTGCTTGTGCCTGGTGATAAGCTGTTGGCCTATTAACTCAGCCAGCACGAAGTTATGCGACGTGGCCCTATCGATTAAGAAGACGATATTCCANTAAGCTGTTGGCCTATTAACTCAGCCAGCACGAAGTTATGCGACGTGGCCCTATCGATTAAGAAGACGATATTCCACTCATCCAAGCATATGGGTATTCTGATCAGCTGATCACTGGCGGAGCTAACCNGATTAAGAAGACGATATTCCACTCATCCAAGCATATGGGTATTCTGATCAGCTGATCACTGGCGGAGCTAACCTGGTCTAGGTAATGGTGCATCTGTTTGTTATTTGTAGTTTCGGGAGTGCCGGTCGCAACAATGGTGGAGAGGGCGGCTCCAATTTGCCCTCCTCTGCTTTGTCGTTTCCCTGCGGTTCACTCACCCAGTTCGGGCACATTTTGTGCCAGTGGTATTATTCNTGCCCTCCTCTGCTTTGTCGTTTCCCTGCGGTTCACTCACCCAGTTCGGGCACATTTTGTGCCAGTGGTATTATTCGTCCTTACATATACGTGGCAGCGAGTCAGGTTTGGTGGNTAAGCTGTTGGCCTATTAACTCAGCCAGCACGAAGTTATGCGACGTGGCCCTATCGATTAAGAAGACGATATTCCCCTCATCCAAGTATATGGGTATTCTGATCAGCTGATCACTGGCGGAGCTAACCTGGTCTAGGTAATGGTGCATCTGTATGTTATTTGTAGTTTCGGGAGTTCCGGTCGCAACAATGGTGGAGAGGGCGGCTCCAATTTGCCCATCTCTGCTTTGTCGTTTCCCTGCGGTTCACTCACCCAGTTCGGGCACATTTTGTGCCAGTGGTATTATTCGTCCTTTCATATACGAGGCAGCGAGTCAGGTTTGGTGGGCCCTTCCCACTATTGACGTCTCAGTTTTTGGGATTGTCCCTTATGCACTCTTCCCTTCGGACGTCCGGGCGTCCACAGTATTGGTCCGCGCATCTGCCCATCCGCCTTTACTACGTACATGAAAATTTGCCGCCCTTTACTTCTCTGTATCTCGAGCCAGATGCAGATGTTACTCTTGGCTTGACCTCCGAGGGTGTTGGATGTGCTGACTTGCCTCTCCAGGTTGCGAATCGATATTCTAAGATTTAGTTCGTGGACACGCAGTGTGCTTGCCGCCTGGGGTGTCTCCTACCCCAGGCAGCTCGAGCCTAGCCCATTTTGGTTAGCGGTGGAGCCACTGTAATGCACATAAGTTTACACTTTTTGAGTTAAAAAAAAATTAATTTAAATGTTATTTTAAATTTAAATTAAAAAAAATTTTGAAACGAGCTGTTTCAAAACAAATGGGCCCCTGGACGGTCCCACGACCTTGGTAACAGGGGATGGCCTCCTAGAGTAGGCCGAACTGTCATCCAACTTCACAACTCCACGCAATGTCCGTCCAGATGCTGTCCTTATTTGTGCCAACAACGAACTCATTCCCAACATGCCAGCAGAAGAACACCTCGTAGCACCACAAATAATTCCCCTGTTCCAACAAGCGAGAAATGAAACTGTAATGGAAACGGGAGATCCGCGAGGTCCAATAACCCTGCAGGAGGGAACACCGGAATGGCTCCTCTTCCACTTAACGTTTGTCAAACGGCAGCCAATCGGTCCTCGAATCGGAGAGGGAAACACTGAGTAATGAAAGGTACCACCTTGTAGCATCCCGACAAGTGGCAAAAAAACGCCGGAACTCGCTTCCAGAGAAAACGCAGCCCGGTGTGCCGGTTTCAAACCGGTTCGACATTCTTCGCAATGTCAGAGACATACCATCGGCCCCTCAGGCCCTCCTCCCGCCGGAATACAGCTGCACTCTGCCAACAACACCAGGCGCACAACCTACCGCCTAGTAGTCCGTGACACCCACCGGTACACCTTCCCGGTACAAACACTTCGGCTGATCTACGTGACAGCATCCACCCTGTCCATGGCCAGAAACGGCCTCCACATTGTTGCAGCCGACCCCCAAAAATACAATGTCGCGCGAGACCTCCTCAAGGCAAGCAACTTCCCTTATTTCACATATGTAACCTCCNCGACCCCCAAAAATACAATGTCGCGCGAGACCTCCTCAAGGCAAGCAACTTCCCTTATTTCACATATGTAACCTCCATGGATCAGCCACAAAAAGTCGTGATCGACCTGCCAGCGGACATGCCCACTGAAGAAATTCATGAGGAATTCGCGGAGCAGGGCTGCGCTGTCAGTGATGTGTACCAGTTCCGTACACAAATCCCGGGTCCCTCCAACCCCACAATAACACAGCTGGTTCCCCTGCGGCTTTTCTGCATGACAGCCGCACGAAATGAGATGCTTCCCCCTCTCACTGAAGTCACCCGGCTCCACATGACCGTGCTTCATCCCCGAACTTACCGCAAGTGGCTGTNATGCTTCCCCCTCTCACTGAAGTCACCCGGCTCCACATGACCGTGCTTCATCCCCGAACTTACCGCAAGTGGCTGTCCGATGTTGCACAATTAAAAAATTGCAATGCCCTGGACCACACTAAAAATGTCTACCACCTGCCAAATGTTTGTCCCCACTGCTCTGGCCCCCCACACTCTGGATGTGTGCCTCAAGCCCAGCCCCAACCCGCAGTGCTGCAACTGCCTTGGACACCACCTGGCCACCTCCAAGCAAGTGCCCAAAGGTCCTTGAAATTGTCCAGTGCCGGCAAGCAGCTGCCGAACACAGAACTTCCAACAGGGCACAAACCCGCTTGGCTGCCCCTCCCCTTGCCTGAGACAACTCCATGTACCCCAAAATCACGAACACACAGGCACTACCTCCCGCTTTTTCATTTGCTAACACAACCAGGGCATCCACACAGTCCTACACACTNTCACGAACACACAGGCACTACCTCCCGCTTTTTCATTTGCTAACACAACCAGGGCATCCACACAGTCCTACACACTCTCCACACCTCTCCCAGTTGCAACACAAATCCCACACAACCGCGTACCCCTCCCCCTCCAAAACCCCTGCTCAGTCAACACTCCAAACCTAGCACCACCAATGGGCAAAATGGGCAACACCATGCGGGACCTCCAGGATTTCCGGGAAAACCTACGGGAAGCCAATTNGCACCACCAATGGGCAAAATGGGCAACACCATGCGGGACCTCCAGGATTTCCGGGAAAACCTACGGGAAGCCAATTTCGCCGGGATAATGGCGCACTTCCGTTCCTTCATGGATGCAGCCAAACTCACCCAAGACGCCGTGGCCAAACAAAGCCTGCTGTTCCAGGCACTCACGACGTTCCAGGTCNGGATGCAGCCAAACTCACCCAAGACGCCGTGGCCAAACAAAGCCTGCTGTTCCAGGCACTCACGACGTTCCAGGTAGCGCCCTATATGGGTCATACCACCCAGCAACCCCTTGGTTCCCTGTCCCTTTTTACTTCGAACAGACACGGCGTTTNGCGCCCTATATGGGTCATACCACCCAGCAACCCCTTGGTTCCCTGTCCCTTTTTACTTCGAACAGACACGGCGTTTTCAATCAATTATATGAATTAGAAAGACTACTGCAAACGTAAGGCATAGAAATCGCGTTAATGCAGGAGACATTCTTAAAACCTAACAAGAAATTTTCCATTAAAAATTACGTAACTTACAGAAACGGTAGAGTTACTAAAGGAGGCGGTACTATGATAATAATTCACAATAAAATACACCAACGCTTTATTGCAAATACAGTCTGCTAGAACTTAGAATCGACTTCAATAAATATTCAAACAGACTCGGGACACATAACCATAATTTCCCCTTACCAAACCCCCTGTAAAGCACTCTTAGAGACAGATCTGGATATAATATCAGTGCAACAACACCCGTTTCTAATTGNAGAATCGACTTCAATAAATATTCAAACAGACTCGGGACACATAACCATAATTTCCCCCTACCAAACCCCCTGTAAGGCACTCTTAGAGACAGATCTGGATATAATATCAGTGCAACAACACCCGTTTCTAATTGCAGGAGATCTAAATGCTAAAAACCCACACTGGAATAGCAGGGGAAGTAACACGAAAGGCAGTATTCTCTTACGCCACGCACAAGTTAATTATTATACAAAATTAACGCCCCTGACAGACCCACTTACTTTCCACCGAATAACATAAACATAAACCAGCTGGACGTTATTGACGTTATTCTAACTAACATACCTAACCCGATACTAGAATTAACTGTCCTGGACGAATAAGATTCAGATCACTCGCCAGTATTCTTAAAAATCAGCACCAACTTAATTAAACACCCGAAAGTAATACTAAATAAACTGCCGCAAACCAATTGGGATAAATTTAAATCCAACCTGGACGAAATATTCCAAGACCAGCCGATAGAAATAAACCGCAAAAAGAACATCGAACCAGCAGTATAAATTTTTCAGAAAACAATCAAAGGCCAATTAAAAAACAAAACCCAATTTCTTAACAGGCGGTTATTTTTAAAACAAAACTCCCCGGAAATAGATCTCTTACTGGCGGAAAAATTACAAACGCGACACGATTACCAAGGTCACATAACCCGCGAACTTAAAACCAGATTTTACAAACTAAAAAAGACCTCCGTAATAAATTAACACAGCTCCGAATAAATGAATGGAACGCCTTTATCACGGAAATGGCAGATGCTATTGAAAGTTTTTGGCGAATATCTAAAATCCTCCGAGGGAAAAATGTTTCAAAAACTCTACCCCCATTCTAGCTCTCTCAGGTTTATAATACGCGCCCATAGACATGGCAGAAGACATAGCCGACTCTCGCTGATCAACTCACGCCCAACGCAGACCTCGGATAACCTAATTTGCCTCGGGACATAAACACCACTAAGGCTGCCTTTCTTGAAAAAAACCCCGTAAGAAACCCGAATTAGTAACCTTGCCAGAACTCCTGCTAACATTAAAATCAGTTCATCAGAAAAAAGCACCGGGACCCGATAATATCTCATAGCAATTACTTAAAAACCTCCCACACCCGGCACTTTGCATAGTACTAAACATATTTAATGCCATATTAAAACTCAAAAACTACCCTGCAGAATGGAAACGGGCTAAAATAATAACTATACCTAAACCCGGAGAAGACCCTTGCCTTCCACAAAACAGACACCTGATATCACTCCTGAGCTCGCTCAGTAAAATCTTTGAAAAAATACTCCTCACAGCTTAAAAACCCAAGCGGAATTAAAAAGGATTATCCCTAACACACAACTTGGCTTCAAATCTGGACACTCTACAAAACACACGCTTTGGCAAGCTTCGTCACGGACACACAAAATACCCTAAATAACAAGCAAACCACAATAGCTATATTTTTAGACATCGCCAAGCCTTTGATAAAGTATGGATCCCGGGCCTAATACAAAAACTAATCAATTTTAACTTCCCAGACTGTTGCATTCATCTTTTAAATAGCTACTTCACAAACCGCGAATTTTATGTTACAATAGAAAAATCTGAGGCTTCTACCCGCCCACTCACCGCAGGAGTGCCGCAGGGATCCGCCATCTCACCCTTTTTATATAATGTGTATACTGTAGACATCCCCAGCACCTATGTAAAAGTTCAAATGTATGCCGACGATACTGTAATGTATGCAAAAAATAAACTACTGCCTTACGCAATCTTGTATACACAATTGCAAATGGACGAGCTGAGGCAGTGGTGCGAGCGCTGGGAAATTTAAGTAAATGCAGAGAAATCCCAGGCCCTGCTAATAACTAGGCGGAGAAATAAACAAATCGCGAAACCAACTAATAATGACGGAATAGAAATCCCCTACAGTAAAACTACCAAATACCTGGGACTGGCTATAGATAACAAATTTCACTGGGGTAAACACATCACTTATGCTAAAAATACAGCACTTTCGAAAATTAGACAATTGTATCCACTGCTTAAAAACCCTAAACTTCCCACGAGGTTACAGTTATTAACTTACACAGCCGTAGTTAGATCAGCTCTTATGTACACACACAAAGTCTGGGGAAACACGGCCAAAACCCTAATTAAAGAACTACAAATCGTTCAAAAAAAAAACCTAAGAATAATAGGAAATTCACTCAAATAAACCCGAATGGTAGATTTACAGAACGCTCTAAAAATTCTGTTAATAGGTAACAAAATCATGTAAAGGAACAAAAGATTCTATGATAACATGGCCCTACGTAAAAACCCGATACTTAGAAGGTTAGGAAAGTATTCCCCAGACATTAAATCGCGAAACAGACGACCTNGGCCCTACGTAAAAACCCGATACTTAGAAGGTTAGGAAAGTATTCCCCAGACATTAAATCGCGAAACAGACGACCTAAAATGCCACGTTTACAAGTTTAAAACGTAATTAAAGAACTCCCACATTAAAACANAAATCGCGAAACAGACGACCTAAAATGCCACGTTTACAAGTTTAAAACGTAATTAAAGAACTCCCACATTAAAACAAGTATTATTAATACCTGTGGCTGGCAGGAAATATCTCCGATCGGTCCGGGACAGAATTCACCAAGTTTAACAAAACTAGTTACCGAGCATTGCGGAGCTCAGGGATTCGCAGCTAAGACGCCGAGCAGAGCAGACCTCCTGGATCTCCGAGCCAACCAGCAACACAGAGAAGCCACCAGCAGCAAGAATTCCTAGAAGCCTTCCAGCTCTGCAGCAACAACAAGGTCGAGGCTGCAAGCTGCTGCGAGGAATTCTTGGAAGCGAGTCACCACTGCAGCACAACAACAACAACCAGCCGACCTGCCTGAGCACCTGGGCCTGATAAATACGCAAGCCCGAGTGTGGTGAAACATTACCAGGCTGCAAATAGAGTCTATAGAAACTCCTTGGCCTAGCTCTGTTTCCGGTATAGGAAAGGNTGGTGAAACATTACCAGGCTGCAAATAGAGTCTATAGAAACTCCTTGGCCTAGCTCTGTTTCCGGTATAGGAAAGGGGTCAGCTACCCGCAGCTCAGGTGCACAGGCAAGAACAGCAGCCTACACATAAGGCACCTGTCCTTCTGCGAGCGCCCCTCGCAAGCAGGAACATTAACTCTGAATTTATTTCTTAATTTTAATTATTCTGATTTATTTTAAATACTTAACTTTTTAAATTTTANGGAACATTAACTCTGAATTTATTTCTTAATTTTAATTATTCTGATTTATTTTAAATACTTAACTTTTTAAATTTTACCTGTTTTTACTAATTAAGATGAAGAAGATATCAGCAAAAACGCCCGAAGGCGTGTCACCTATAATAAGTACTCTGAATATTCACAGACACACCAAAACCANGGAACATTAACTCTGAATTTATTTCTTAATTTTAATTATTCTGATTTATTTTAAATACTTAACTTTTTAAATTTTCCCTGTTTTTACTAATTAAGATGAATAAGATATCAGCAAAAACGCCCGAAGGCGTGTCACCTATAATAAGTACTCTGAATATTCACAGACACACCAAAACCACATTACACACTGTGGAGCCTGCTAAGACATATACAATAGACTTTCCATCGCTTGACAGCGGTGCCAAGCGTGGGGAACGCCGAGAGTCGGTGAAGAGTAACCCCACGACGAAGAGAAGCCTGGAACAAGCCGCCAAGAATCCATAATGCGAGCGCAGTACGCCGCGCGCCGCCAGTAGGCAGAGCCCCGCCGGCCTCCGCCAGNACACTGTGGAGCCTGCTAAGACATATACAATAGACTTTCCATCGCTTGACAGCGGTGCCAAGCGTGGGGAACGCCGAGAGTCGGTGAAGAGTAACCCCACGACGAAGAGAAGCCTGGAACGAGCCGCCAAGAATCCATAATGCGAGCGCAGTACGCCGCGCGCCGCCAGTAGGCAGAGCCCCGCCGGCCTCCGCCAGNAGCCGCCAAGAATCCATAATGCGAGCGCAGTACGCCGCGCGCCGCCAGTAGGCAGAGCCCCGCCGGCCTCCGCCAGGCGCGCGCACCCTGAATAGAGAGGCTGCGCGACGTCTCGCTCCGCAGTACCGGCCCGGCGGCCAAGAAGAACGCATCGGGATGTTGTATCACGCCCGCCAACGCACAACCACGACGACTTCCCTTACTGCCGACGCCTACAATGACGAAAGGAGGNGTATCACGCCCGCCAACGCACAACCACGACGACTTCCCTTACTGCCGACGCCTACAATGACGAAAGGAGGAGAAGACACACCCGCCCTTTCCCTAGACATAACTGGAGGCCTGCTTGCAACACCCTCCACACCCATGACCGCGCAAACAGGCTGCTCCAGCAAGGGAGAAGGCAGCATCCCTGAGGTTGTTGCCTGCACTTCCTCCCCTGACGCATCAGATATCTCACAACACACGACAAAAAAAGGCGTTCAAGGGCCTCCCAAAGTGTCGCGCATACCTGAATTGGTCGCGAATAAGGGAGGTCCCTACAAAGTAAACGCAAAATACAGACTTAAGACACAATCTCCACAGGCAACGACATCTAGCGCCCCACACCAGCCACAGCCCACAACCAGTGGTCCAGTGGAGCCAAACACACCCAGTAAAACGAGGCGGGTCACTCTCCACATCTTCGCCACACGTGCGTCGCTGCTCCACACCATCCTCACCAATGCTGGCGTCACAGAGGAGCTCTATGAGCTGCGCCCACACCGCGGAACATCGGGTCAGTGTGCACTGATCCTCAGCGATGTGCTGGTGATCCGGCGGGTACAGGCAGCACTTTGGGCACGCAGCATTGAGTTTGCCCAGTTCTCCCGCCTGGAGAGACGCCAGCTGCGCGTCGTCTTGGGAGGCATCCCGGCGGAGGAAGACACCGAGCTGATCCACCAGCAACTGGCTCAGCATGTCAAGGTGTCTTCAGTGCTGCAGATGACCAGCCGCTAGGCCTGTACAAGGTGGAGGTTTAAGTGGAGGAAGATGCCGAGAAGACTTTGGCTCGCCTCCACCAAGTGCCCAGGACACTGAGGATGACTAGGCTCTACTGGAACCACTACATCCCCCCACAGGCCCAGTGCAGTGCTTCCGATGCCAGAAGCTGGGGCACACAAGCCACCAGTGTGAGTGCGCGGAGTGCTGCGTGTGCTGCGGTGGGGCTCATCCCCGCAAAGACTGCAAAGCAGAGCAGCCAACATGCGCACTCTGCAAGGTCACTCGGCGGCTTACTCGCAGTGATCAGTGAAGCTGCGCTGGGCCAAGTCACGAGCCGCACCACAGCCCGACACCACACAACAACCACGCAGGGTGGAGCAGAAAAGTGCACCTATGCAAAATATTACTCAACCAATTGCTCCACCCAACACACAAAACACAAAAACCGGCAACAAACAACATTAACCACAAACAAAAAAACCAGCTCTACTCAGCAACAAACCAAAAGGACTTACTCACAAATTACACAGCAAAGCAACACGCAAACGCGGAATAACACCAGCCCAGAGTCACAAACACACACAATAGAAAAAATTCACNTACACAGCAAAGCAACACGCAAACGCGGAATAACACCAGCCCAGAGTCACAAACACACACAATAGAAAAAATTCACTCACAAATTTTTCCCATCTATAAACACAAAGCACAACCAAAGAAATAGCTAGCTGATACACTCACACATACACTCCAGAAGACAAAACCAAGCACAAGCACACATACAAAAACACAACAACTCAAGCAAGGCAAAGCCACCACCACACAAACNAGAAGACAAAACCAAGCACAAGCACACATACAAAAACACAACAACTCAAGCAAGGCAAAGCCACCACCACACAAACACGATAGGCTCCCCTGCCTGTATCTAAGGCGCAGGAACTTCTGGTATTCCAGAAGTTCCATGCGATGATGCAAGAGATTCCTCGCTACATACACACAGACACTAAGATATTCTATGATTTAATCACACACCAGATTACACAATGGGCAGACCAAACACNCGCTACATACACACAGACACTAAGATATTCTATGATTTAATCACACACCAGATTACACAATGGGCAGACCAAACACAAAACCCACACCAACAGTTCGTGGCAACAACACTATTCTNCGCTACATACACACAGACACTAAGATATTCTATGATTTAATCACACACCAGATTACACAATGGGCAGACCAAACAGAAAACCCACACCAACAGTTCGTGGCAACAAGACTATTCTTACAGAAAATATTACTGCTGCTACATAAAACACAAGGAAACACAAACACACAATAATGACAGCACAACCACAACTTCAACAAAACACACACACCTCCCGCATTCTCGTCTGGAATGCTAGGGGCTTAACTTACAAAACACACGAACAGTCTGNTGTCTGACTACTTACACAACACACACACACACACACATAGCAATCATCACAGAAATACTCTTTCATACAAACAAAAAAAAAACAAAATCCCAGTCTACACAAAACACAGGCAAGACAGAAACTTACAAGGGGGAGGTGTCGCCATATAAGTACACAGAACCATTCGTCATNCTACACAAAACACAGGCAAGACAGAAACTTACAAGGGGGAGGTGTCGCCATATAAGTACACAGAACCATTCGTCATAATATTCACCCACTACCACAGCTACAACACACAGAAACCATAGCCATAGACATTAACATTCATAATCAGCCAGTCACCATCATAGCAAAATACATCACACCATCCTCACCCCTCGACCCGAGCGAGATAGACATGTTACTAGAAGCATCTCCACGAGTGCTAATAGCAGGTGACTTGAACGCCCAGCACCCTGCCTGGAACTAAAAAGGGATTACACACATGGACGAAAACTAAACAGACACGCCAACACGCATACATACGTTATAGACGCGCCAACTACACCAACGTGTTACCCAGACAACCCACGTCACATACCAGGTGTAATGGATATTATACTCAACTNGCCAACTACACCAACGTGTTACCCAGACAACCCACGTCACATACCAGGTGTAATGGATATTATACTCAACTAAGGCAACACTTTCCAGTACAGGCACTGCGCTCACTAGTCACCACATCCCAGTTTTCATGGACATACAACACACATCACAACTACAGCTTGTGCCACATACACACAGATTTAACTATAAAAAAGCTGACTGGGATTCTTTTCAAGCAGCACTTTACACTAAAGCAGAAGCGCTACAGCACACCATCGATATAACGCACACACCAGAACACATCGATAACACAGCCACAATAATAGAACAGGCCATCATTACAGCAGTAAAACGNATATAACGCACACACCAGAACACATCGATAACACAGCCACAATAATAGAACAGGCCATCATTACAGCAGTAAAACGACACATCCCACCAATCACAGCCAAAGACACAAATACTAAGTTTACACCCTACATTAAGCAAGCCATCAAAACCAGAAACAGTAAAAAGAGACCGTGGCAGCGAACCCGGGACCCACTGTACAGGGAGAGGTACCAGCAGGCGCGAGACACAGTGGAGACACTTGTCAGTGATTTCAGGGGGCAACAGTGGGATAATAAGGTTGCTGCTCTCGAGACTGGTGACAACTCCCTGTGGAAGATGACGCGGCGCATAACTGGTACCTACTCCACAGTCCCGCCACTCATGACTGTCCAGGGGGTTGCTTACACCGCCAGGCAAAAGACAAATGTGCTAGCCAGGGCTCTGGAAGAAATTCTCTTCCCCAACGACGGAGATGGGGACGCAGAACACCAGNAAAGACAAATGTGCTAGCCAGGGCTCTGGAAGAAATTCTCTTCCCCAACGACGGAGATGGGGACGCAGAACACCAGCGGCACATCGAGGAAAACCTGGCAGACGTACTGGGTGGGAAACCCCCGAGGAAACTGAGGACGTAACCACCGCCGAACTGATGTCAGCCATTAAAACCATCCGTCGCAACACAGCTCCAGGCGAGGGCAATATCACTTACAACCTTATTAAAAATATACCATTTGAATTCATTCTGATGTTAGCACAGTTTTACTCTCTTATTCTCAGGCATCATCATTNCTTATTAAAAATATACCATTTGAATTCATTCTGATGTTAGCACAGTTTTACTCTCTTATTCTCAGGCATCATCATTTCCCAGATAGGTGGAAGCAGGCCAGGGTGGTGACTTTCCTAAAGCCNCTTATTAAAAATATACCATTTGAATTCATTCTGATGTTAGCACAGTTTTACTCTCTTATTCTCAGGCATCATCATGTCCCAGATAGGTGGAAGCATCACCCTCACTTCCCACCAGCTATCGCCCCATCAGTCTGCTCTCCGCTCTCTCCAAACTCTTGGAGAGAGTTGTGAATGGAAGTGTGTTAGCACACATTTCATCTCACCACATACTTCGTGACGAACAGTTTGGGTTACGGTGTGGGCACTCTACTGTTCATTAGCTCACCCGGCTCACTCTGGAAGCCACGAAGTCCATAGAATATCATTATCATACTGTTGTCGCCCTTCTAGACATAGAAAAGGCGTTCAACAGAGTGTATCATTCTAATTTGCTCTATAAACTCCACCAGTATAGCTGTCCACCCTACATCATTCACTTCATCGCTTCGTATCTGACATCCCGCTCACTTCATGTCAGTCTCGACGGTGAGAAATCCACGATCTGCCAGGCAACAGCAGGAGTTCCCCAGGGCAGCATCCTTGGCCCGATCCTGTCCATCATATACATTAATGATATGCCACGAGCTGGAGAGGCTCGCTTGGCTGCTATGCGGACGACACCATTATCTTCGCGTCGTCGATGAGCAGAGATCAGGCCATAAGCCACGTCCAGGCTGCCCTGGATGGCATAGAGCCCTGGATGGCAAAATGGCGGATTAAGGCCAATGCTGCGAAGAGTCTTCGGTAGCAGAAGCTGGCGTTCGCGGAATTGGAGTCGCATAAACTGCAGTTCTGTCGCCAGACCATGGATAGGAGGTCTCTCTGGAAGCACCACATCCATACTCATCTTGCCAAGGCCTACTCTCGGCTAAGGCAATTGTTTCCACTGATTCACCGTCATTGTTCACTTCGTACTCGTAATGGAGTTATCATTTTTAAATCGCTCATTCGCCCCATCCTCACCTACGCATCATCCGTCTGGAGTACAGCCTCGCGCTGTCACCTCAGAAAAATTCAGTGCTTCCAGAACAGGGTCCTCCGCTTCATAGTAAACGCACTCAGGTACACGCGCAATGAACAATTGCACAAGGAGCTTAAAATGAACACTTTTGCACAACGCATACACAAACTGGCCACANACAATTGCACAAGGAGCTTAAAATGAACACTTTTGCACAACGCATACACAAACTGGCCACAGAGCTGTACAAGAATATCCCGACGAATGAAAACCCCCTGGTCCGTGAGCTGGCGGACTACGACGAAAGGCTGGTGTGGAGGCGGAGACGACACAAAGCGCTTCTCCTCGCTCCTGTAACATGACATGACGAAAGTGACAATGCCTAAGTCGGCAGTGTTTACATTTTATATAATCACTAGTAATCCCTATTATACCCTATTATATAATACATATTTCATTATATATAAATAAGCAAGCCATTATATACTTCAAAGGGGACTTAGACTATGAAGGAACGTGTGCATGATTGAGAGAATGATTGGGTTTTATGATATGTAGGTACATATAAGAAAGTGATCATTACAAAAAAAAAGATTATATGTATATAAATGTTTATAATAAAACAAATTTGTGTACATGTATATATACATTAAAAAATTATGATAATAAAAAAATACTAAATAATATGGTATAAAAAAATAATAATAAAAATACATATAATAATAATAAAAAACTTATTAACCCAAACATAAACGTGTGGACCTATGGGACTGCCGAGCTCTCCGCGAAGGGGCAGGCCGACTTGTATCTGCTGGCTCACTGTCTGTGGGCTTGGTGTCTGCTGGTTCGGTGTCTGCTGTGGGGTGCTTGGTGGTGCGGGGCGTGACGGCGGCAATGAAACACTTAATATTAGAACACATTTCACAGCACCAGCCATTCATTCACATCCTAGGGTGGCCCGGAGATATGTAAAGAGTAAACAACTCACTTCCTGCCTAATCCAGCTGCAGTTACAGGCCACTGGCGCGAGCCAAAACTCCGAAAGCCTAGTTAACTAAAAGGANCTTCCTGCCTAATCCAGCTGCAGTTACAGGCCACTGGCGCGAGCCAAAACTCCGAAAGCCTAGTTAACTAAAAGGACCGCTGGCGAGGGTCACAAACCCCGTAAGTCCGAATATTTACCACCCACCCCTCAAAAGTCANAAAGGACCGCTGGCGAGGGTCACAAACCCCGTAAGTCCGAATATTTACCACCCACCCCTCAAAAGTCAAATGGCTCAAATCTGCACCTGGCTCTGTAGGCAGCAACAGCTGCCTACAAAAGAGGGGGAAAACTGTAGCAGGGTGAGGTATGGGAGATGAGATGCGAAGAATGCATTCTCCAGACTGGGAACTGAAACCCTGGCCACCCTGACACCAGAGATGGCGCCAGGGAGGCTGGGATAAGGGACCAGTGGCTATAACTTCCCTCTCTCGCCTCAGTCGCGGCATAATTAAGAATGTCTCGGAGCCAAAGGAGGGAGGGGTGGAAACCCCCGATGGCCATGCACCCCATTATCATAAAAACATCCACGAAACCAAAAACCATGTTCATTCATTTCTCCATGTTCANCCGATGGCCATGCACCCCATTATCATAAAAACATCCACGAAACCAAAAACCATGTTCATTCATTTCTCCATGTTCAGAACAAGCACCACGGTAAGTGCAGATGTCGAAAGGCCTACGCATAATGACCTGCAAAAACCAAGATTTTTAATTTTCTAAGGGGAGCAGGCCCCCTTTATAAATAGCGAATAGCGAGTAGCGCAGTCTCGGCCCGACGGCCGCCCAGGGAGGACCTGGAGGACTCGCCCTGCCTGCTGTTGAAGAGAACTCCCAGACCAGCCAGCCAGCCAGCCTGCTGACTTCAGATTCGCCTGCCTCGTCGTCGCTCACCAAGAACTGTCTACAGCCTGCCCTGCTGCCTACACCTACAACACCTACAACATCTACAACACCTACATTGTCTAAGGGAGGAGAGAGGTCGCCACAGCTGTCAGTGTTCGCCTCGGGAGGCCTGCTTGCCGCTCCAGTAACACCGAGAGTGGAGGCAGGCCCTCCGACCACTGGGTGGCAGTGGGTGGGGAGTGAACCCCAAACTGGCCGGGGCTCTCTTCCCTCTGCCACCCCAAAACAACCCCGACAGGCCTCTGGCAAGGGTGGGCCTTCCAAAGGCATTTCCAGGGCAGCACTGAAGAATACAGCACCCACACATACGAGCCCCCCACACCAGCCACAGCCCAACACAAGTGGCGCTAAGACCATCAAGCCAAGGCGTGTCACCCTACACGTCTTCCACGTCCGTGCCTCCCTCCTCCACGCCATGTTCACAGAGGTCGGCATCACCGCAGTACGAGCTGCGCCCACACCCAGGAGCATCGGGACAGTTCGTGCTTACTCTGTCGGACGAGCTGGTCTTCCGGAGGGCCCAGGCTGCGCTGCGCAGCAAGAAGATCCAGTTCGCCCAGTTCGCTCGCCAGGAGAAACGCCCCCTGCGAGTCGTCCTGGGCGGACTCCCAGCTGGAGAGGANGTGCTTACTCTGTCGGACGAGCTGGTCTTCCGGAGGGCCCAGGCTGCGCTGCGCAGCAAGAAGATCCAGTTCGCCCAGTTCGCTCGCCAGGAGAAACGCCCCCTGCGAGTCGTCCTGGGCGGACTCCCAGCTGGAGAGGACGTCAGCCTTATCCAGCAGCAGTTGGTGCAGCATGTGAGGGTCCACGTGGTGCAGCAGATGTCCAGCCGGTGCACCAAGCAGCAGCTGGGCCTCTACAAGGTGGAGGTGGAGGAAACCCCTCAGCCCCTCGATAAAACGAAGCAATAGTATGTTGCGTTGNGCTGGGCCTCTACAAGGTGGAGGTGGAGGAAACCCCTCAGCCCCTCGATAAAACGAAGCAATAGTATGTTGCGTTGTCACCAACACTTCCTCAATCCGGCGCAACAGCGCTCAATTTTACAGTCATGAATGTACAGCATAGATATTTTACAACCGAACACGCAAGTTTGAAGCCATTTGTTAGTTATGATCGAACGTAGTCTCCACCCGGAAAGTATATATACCAACTTTAACAGGAGCGTTGTACCCATCGTTATCAGGAGAGACTCTTAAAAACCAACCTGGTTTTTCCAANATATACCAACTTTAACAGGAGCGTTGTACCCATCGTTATCAGGAGAGACTCTTAAAAACCAACCTGGTTTTTCCAATTTTCTAAGAACTTATTCATAATCATAACAATAACATTCATCGTTTTCCAGGAATCGCCGAATACGAAATTAATGGCGAAAAGTCTTTATATTTTCGCATTAGGTTAAAATCACAAAACAGCTCCACGATATCGCTCGTAAGGCTACGTCCCAGCTGTCAATTTCAGGAACATCCCGCCTTAACATAGACGGTAAAAATCACCACCGTCCACACACAATGCCCTTCGTAAACAGCTAACGTNAGGAACATCCCGCCTTAACATAGACGGTAAAAATCACCACCGTCCACACACAATGCCCTTCGTAAACAGCTAACGTCGCCGCCGCTTTTCATCACTGCCGAAACTCAGAGCGGGGGTAGTTCAGGCGCTTAACCACATAACAGTTTTGTCATACAGAGGGTTAAGAAAAGAATAGCCTCTTCCCAACCCTCAGCACCGTAACTATTCGTAGTTGCGGAGGTTTCCCACCGCATCTACATTAAGGAGCCCGCCTAGTTACCCCAGCAAGCCCGGTACAAACAGCTGACGAGCATCTCGCAGTGCAGCTCTCCTACGATGCAATGGTAGTTACTGCGCGTGCGCGCGAGCTACAGGCCGCTGTAAGAGCACACAGCCACATATATATATACAAATACTGAGAGTTTCTGATTCTAGTTTCTTATATTACAAAATACTCGTACGGCAAATTACAAAATAACAATATCCAAGTGACGCCTCTAACCGNATTCTAGTTTCTTATATTACAAAATACTCGTACGGCAAATTACAAAATAACAATATCCAAGTGACGCCTCTAACCGTCACACTTCGAAATTTGGCAGATAAGAAGTAGTGTAGCAGTTGATGTAAACTAGCGTGTTTTAAGTAGGTCAGACANTCACACTTCGAAATTTGGCAGATAAGAAGTAGTGTAGCAGTTGATGTAAACTAGCGTGTTTTAAGTAGGTCAGACATTTATTTAAAAAATGGTGGTCATAGAGCCATTTTATCTTGGTATATTATAAAGTTGAAACCAAGTAATTAATTCAACTAAACTTTGTAAGCTGGAGGTATATATTGCAAACCATTTAAAGCATGCATTGAAAGTNTCACACTTCGAAATTTGGCAGATAAGAAGTAGTGTAGCAGTTGATGTAAACTAGCGTGTTTTAAGTAGGTCAGACCTTTATTTAAAAAATGGTGGTCCTAGAGCCATTTTATCTTGGTATATTATAAAGTTGAAACTAAGTAATTAATTCAACTAAACTTTGATTCGACCTCCATATATAACGTTTGGTAAATTTCGTACGTAACTTTCTATCTTTAGCTCACCATATTGTAAGATATCATCAAATTACCAGTTTATTTGTTAAATCATATCTCCGAAATATTCAACGAATGTNGCTCACCATATTGTAAGATATCATCAAATTACCAGTTTATTTGTTAAATCATATCTCCGAAATATTCAACGAATGGCACCACATTTCTCATAGCCTAAATGTAGCACTACAGAAGGGAATTTAATGTTATATGTTTTGAGTGGGTCAGGCACNTCATAGCCTAAATGTAGCACTACAGAAGGGAATTTAATGTTATATGTTTTGAGTGGGTCAGGCACTTATTTTCAAATTGGCATCAATATCGAAATTTTGCGTGGATATGAGTATTAGGAAAATGGGCCTTCGGAGTCAACTGGCTGCTGGCTGGAGACAAGGGACGAGATGTGGCCATCTTGTATGATGTCACATGGCAACCTCCTGCTCTGTACTTNGGCTGCTGGCTGGAGACAAGGGACGAGATGTGGCCATCTTGTATGATGTCACATGGCAACCTCCTGCTCTGTACTTACTCCCAGACGTCTGACATCTGGAATTTCCCCTCCTTCTCAGTCATCCCCAGCCAATTGCGGCCATATTGGTCCTTANACATCTGGAATTTCCCCTCCTTCTCAGTCATCCCCAGCCAATTGCGGCCATATTGGTCCTTACTTCATGCTCTTGTATTCAATTTAGGCGGTTTTCTCAGAGTCCTCCTTATCTTTCCATTCCTTCTTCGTCTCCACTAAACGTTCTTGCATTCTATTTGTAAGGTTTTCTCAATAACTTTCATTCTATTANTCCATTCCTTCTTCGTCTCCACTAAACGTTCTTGCATTCTATTTGTAAGGTTTTCTCAATAACTTTCATTCTATTAGGCTGGTTTTCTCAGAGTCCTCCCAAATTTTCTTATTGTCTCATTTCTTTAATGTCCTCACTTCATGTTCTTGCATTTAATATTACTGGCCTTGCTACTTGTATAACGCACAAGGATGAAGTACGACTTGCATATCGTTTTGTAGTGGTTTTCTCAGAGTTATCACGTTCGCTCTTTTTCCCCACTTCATGCTCTTGCATTGATGGCCAACTACGANGTAGTGGTTTTCTCAGAGTTATCACGTTCGCTCTTTTTCCCCACTTCATGCTCTTGCATTGATGGCCAACTACGACTATGTCCCTACTTAATTCACTTGCAATGCCATATTCTCAGATTCATTCTTTCCTTTTTCCTACTTCTTGCTCTTGCATTCGAGGTGGGTGAAGGTTAGCTCCATGCCTCCCCCCCCTTCCCAAAACCCCGTCAGGGTGCCAGGCTCACCTTACATGCGTGGCTTTCCCCATGCAGTCTGCCCAGTCTGTCCTCCACGCCNAACCCCGTCAGGGTGCCAGGCTCACCTTACATGCGTGGCTTTCCCCATGCAGTCTGCCCAGTCTGTCCTCCACGCCCTACAACACACCACCACAGCTGCCGCCATCATGACGTCAACCTAAGGCGAAGCAGACTATACACTGCATGTGGACCGGGACGTGGACAGCACTCCCGCACGTGCGGGAAACAGCTTCGTTATGTAACAACAAGTAGTAGATTAGTAACTCTCATTCAAAGCAGCATAGTCGCTCTCACCACCACCCCCGCAGTGTTGCCCTCACAATTACCCATCTGCATGGCACAACCATGCGGACAGCTCCCGGGATTGGGACCTGGGCAGTACACTGCGCTAGCAAAAACACCACCAGAATTTGTTTTTCCTTCGATACAAACAAATCGTGTGTGAGTATAAGGAAAAAGAAATACAACCGGCGCCGCAATCATAGTGCACAGGCGGCTCACGACATAAGAAAGGAAAAACGACCCACCTAAAAAAAAAATTAGACAAAGTAATGCACAGACAGGCTACAGCAAAAGAGAAGATTGCAGTAGAGGAAGACAAAGAGAAAAGGAGGGGACAGCGCAATAACTAATGAATAAAAGCAAGTACGACGCGATCACTAGTTACTACAGTGCTGGTGTGATACGAATACTATTTCACATTCTCAACCCCCGGTAGGAGACAAAATCCCTTGCGCAAATAGGTACCTGAATGATTGTAGAATGCAAAATAGTACACGTAACATGACATGTCGGTAACACGTCTGGCAATATAAGGATACCTCTAGCATGGGCTACAGTGTGCCACAATTCACCAACTGCAACACTCCTGACAAGATCAATATGGCTCTTGCATATGCTATGGAAAAAAACAGTAAATACAAATACTGGTAACATGCCTGACAAGATAAGGATACCTCTGCATGGGCTACAGCATGTTACGAGCCAGCATACCTGACAAGATGAATATGACTCTTGCATGTTGTATACTATGCTNGCTACAGCATGTTACGAGCCAGCATACCTGACAAGATGAATATGACTCTTGCATGTTGTATACTATGCTGGAACAATGTGCAAGAATGCACACGAGTGATTGCAGAAACAGGACATAATGCTAGCATCCCTCATCAAAAACAGCATAACTTGCANTGCAAGAATGCACACGAGTGATTGCAGAAACAGGACATAATGCTAGCATCCCTCATCAAAAACAGCATAACTTGCAAGATGAATATGGCTTTTACATGTGCTATAGTATACTTCAGGAAACAACAGTACATACAGCAGGATGTACTGATAACATGCCTGACAAGATAACGATACCTCTTGGACAGGCTACAGCATGCTACCATCCAGCATACCTGAGAAAATGAATACGGCTCTTGCATGTGCTATAGTATGCTCAAACAGGCATGTTCTTACGAGTGATCACTAACGTCTTTGTCTTATATGAGCTACCATCTCTCAACAACAACAGCAAAAGACCGTTCTACGTATACCGAGTACGTACACAATACCATACGACAATGTAAAAACACACACAATGTTAATTAAGCAACATGCACATATTAATCATTGTGGGAGAAGAGAATGGAAGTGCTTAAGCNAAAAACACACACAATGTTAATTAAGCAACATGCACATATTAATCATTGTGGGAGAAGAGAATGGAAGTGCTTAAGCTTCGGTAAACCCCGGGCGAGGTACTGCCACCTACTATGCATCCCGACCCCATTCACTCTCCCGGGGATAGACACATATATTATTATACATGCCAGCCCTAAATNCACCTACTATGCATCCCGACCCCATTCACTCTCCCGGGGATAGACACATATATTATTATACATGCCAGCCCTAAATTTGCTGGTACAGAATATTATTAGTCATGGTAGCCATAGGGGATTATATGATTGGCATTGTCAAGGATCTTGCCTTTGTCGTCCATCCACAAAATATCAATTTTGTTAGTGAATTCGGTTTATGCTGTTGACCTATACTCTCATTACTTGCTGGTTCAACAGAATATGTTTATAATTTTCTATGATGATGTTATTCTGTGCAATACTCTTCTGTATCCCCTTAGCTCGCTTCACTTCATTAGCCTTTCATCTATATGCATACAGTTTCGCCCTCAGCAAAACAAACTCAATAACATTATTGCCTCCTCTCTCATTCTTGAATTTTACAATTACCCTTGCATTTGTGGGTGAGTTGCAGGGTTGAGTGGAAGGGTTAGCATTGGTGTTGAACTGGGCCATAAGTGCTGGGTCNATTTGTGGGTGAGTTGCAGGGTTGAGTGGAAGGGTTAGCATTGGTGTTGAACTGGGCCATAAGTGCTGGGTCTGAGGCGAGATCCCTGTAGATGTCGGAGCAGGCAATCTCCATGACAAAGGAGTGACACAGCCACTTATAGTCTGGCACGTTACTACCATACCGTGCCCTCATAATGTCGTAGTGGAAGCGTTACATGAGAGTCTTTGACAGGTCAAGTATGGCGAAGCCATCGTTGATAGGCCTATCAAGTACAATATGTTCATGCTCTGATTTTACAAGCGATAGTGATTTTTTTATATATTATTCGGCATTTGAAAGCTTGTTTGGCAATATGCTTCTTAGCACGCGATTAGGTGCATAAAATTTCCATGCACTGGCCTTTACATTCTTTTCCATGAAATTGCCATACATAGCATTGTTAATCAGCTTGTTAAAGTCCTTCTCGAAGGTGTTCGTTGCTGCCTGGCGATTCGCCATGTTCAGTTCAATATAAGCCGTCAGGCATGTCACCTGGTTTAATTGTAGGATGCGATGTATAGCCTTCAGCGTTAGCCCATGACCCACTGCCAGCTTGACGTTAACATAGTGTACATTATAATTTCTCTTTGTCTCAAGGGTCGCCATGAACTTGTTTTATTTGGACCCCGGGGGACACTCGTACAGCGGCAGGAACNATTTCTCTTTGTCTCAAGGGTCGCCATGAACTTGTTTTATTTGGACCCCGGGGGACACTCGTACAGCGGCAGGAACAAAAGGTCCTTATGCTCCTCATGGAGTGTGGTAGGGTTCTCTACATCCACCTCCAGTATGTAGCTAACATCATCATNAAAAGGTCCTTATGCTCCTCATGGAGTGTGGTAGGGTTCTCTACATCCACCTCCAGTATGTAGCTAACATCATCATCGTTCAGCCTGGACATAACATCGATATCTGTGCAAGTCCTTTTGAAAAATCATATGGCAGCAGTAGGGACTTTGCCCATCTATATAAATTATTTGCATCTACATACTGGAAGTAGGTAGATAGCCTTCTGGCATCATACATGGCTGGGAAATCCATCTTGTTCGCCATCACATGATACTTGATGACCTAAGCCACCCCTCAAAAGGTGGATGTCGTAGTCGACAAGGAGGTATATATCCACCCGCGTCCTGCGTAACATCACATCGAACGAGAATCCGGGGGCACTCACATAGCCGATACAATCAAGTCCATAAATGGAAAGGCATACCCCTTGGAAACTCTCGAAGATTTCGCACAGCATCAAGACAACTGTCTTTAGATAGAGCTCCGAGTTCCCCTTTAACATCACTTCATATGAATGTCGCCCAGACTATTTGCCTGTGCTGGTAATCTCCATCGGTAATGCCACATCTGGTGAGGTGGTTGTGAAAAGCTGCAATGGGTGGCAGCTGTGGTTCAGCGAGCTTCCCGTGTTCAGTTGTATCAGCATCCCCTTGTGAGGAAAGGTTCAGTGGTTGTCGAGCTGATCGGAGTTTAAGATTACCGTAGTCAGAAATTCGGAAGATGGCAGGTTCTGCGCAAGCATTGTGAGGCTGGCAGACATGAACACAAATTTATCGATAAATTGAATTGAGAATTTGTCACCTAAATATTTACTGAAGGTGNGCTTCCCCACAAGTCAACATAGTCGTAGGGGAACACTCCTTTCCAAGTCACCAACTCAAGCTGATCGGAGTTTAAGATTACCATAGTCAGAAATTCGGAAGATGGCAGGTTCTGCGCAAGCATTGCGAGGCTGGCAGACATGAACACAAATTTATCGATAAATTGAATTGAGAATTTGTCACCTAAATATTTACTGAAGGTGATAAGTTTTTCTTCGATGTGCGGGACAATAGATATGTTCTGAGTATCATAGACAANCCTAAATATTTACTGAAGGTGATAAGTTTTTCTTCGATGTGCGGGACAATAGATATGTTCTGAGTATCATAGACAAGCTGCTTAATAATGAAATTCGCATCGTATGTCAAGTTGTGGAAGAGGATTGGCCATCTGGGGAGGGGTGGAGTTTGTTACAGCTATTGCATGCCACCCTGATTAAGTTGCCGGTGAAATTGTTGTGGTCGTGCACCTTGATTTTATCACAGGTAAAAGGGCCGGAACAGTGGCAACAGGTGGTGGGCAGAGCATAGTCAGTCTGTTCGCCTGAAGTCAGAGTTCGCATAGGCTCGTACTGGCTATATATTTCGTTCACCAGATTGCCAANTAGTCAGTCTGTTCGCCTGAAGTCAGAGTTCGCATAGGCTCGTACTGGCTATATATTTCGTTCACCAGATTGCCAATCCTCACGACTTCCTCCATGCATTGCATTGACCTGTCTTCCCCGGTGTGTACCATTTCACATCTGCAGGGTCCGACGTGCAGAACCTCCGGCCATAATACAGCAATAGGTCGTTGACGTATATGCTGTTGATATAGGGCTCGTACATTTGGTACCTATAGGTGTAGGACGCATCAGGGATTTGCTGGCATATCTGGACCACCAATAACATGGCTAGTTTCAGGCTCATTTGTTGAGAGCTATGGAATAGAATGTTGTGATAATTCTGGAACCTGAGCACAGGATGCTTTATGTTCTTCTCCTAATGGGGCATGACGGCATGGAATGGAGCATGTTGGTTACAGTACCTCCTGCTCTCAGCCAGCTTNTGTTCTTCTCCTAATGGGGCATGACGGCATGGAATGGAGCATGTTGGTTACAGTACCTCCTGCTCTCAGCCAGCTTCTCAGCACCTATAAGCCTTGTCACTCGTGGAACACTGTGGTACCTCTTGAGACAAATTTTGGAGATATGTACAATTCCANAGCACCTATAAGCCTTGTCACTCGTGGAACACTGTGGTACCTCTTGAGACAAATTTTGGAGATATGTACAATTCCATGGGGCAACGTACCCTGGGAGCATGCCAGGCGGGAG
This sequence comes from Clitarchus hookeri, assembly GCA_002778355.1. Lineage (NCBI taxonomy): Eukaryota > Metazoa > Arthropoda > Insecta > Phasmatodea > Phasmatidae > Clitarchus > Clitarchus hookeri. The sequence goes on from NQII01008099.1 coordinate 71,597, forward strand.
AAATCGGAAATATAACACTAATGAGATTTCTTGTTCTCAGNTGGGGCAACGTACCCTGGGAGCATGCCAGGCGGGAGAAATCGGAAATATAACACTAATGAGATTTCTTGTTCTCAGTCATCATTAGCAGGAGGTCTAAGTGTTAGGCCAGTTATTCCTATGACAATTGTGTAGGCACCACCTTTCTATTGTCATCGAGTGCATAAACATTGATGCTAACCCCANCAGTTATTCCTATGACAATTGTGTAGGCACCACCTTTCTATTGTCATCGAGTGCATAAACATTGATGCTAACCCCAGGATTGGTTCTCTCAAACAGTGATATTTGGTGCAGGGAGGTGGGAAACTCTAGCCTACTTATGTTGAAATACGTCCCCAGGTCGAAATACTGTTTGTTGACGCATGCAGGATTCTCACCCTCTACATATGGTGCCAGGATCGCCCATTTGAAGCACTGCTGGTCCCGGTTTCGTGGGTTAATAGTTGCCACCTTGGCTTCAATTTACACAGGCAGGGCGATGTAGGAGGAAGCTCTCAGCAGGTCGAGCTTGTTGACACGCAGCTGAAGCTTTTTCACAGAGATGAGAGTCCAACCACTTCCCTTCCCCATATACTCGTCCTCCTCCTGGCATATCTGGGCAGTGGCGGCCGACCTGACATCTTCAATGTTGCCAGCATTAAGGAGGGGCACGTTCTTCGTCTTGAATGCGTGATTGTAATGCGTGATTGTCCGTCTCTTCGTTGTGCAGCTCCGGCTGGCCATATGTACACTCCAGAAAAATATTCAGTTTAANAATGCGTGATTGTCCGTCTCTTCGTTGTGCAGCTCCGGCTGGCCATATGTACACTCCAGAAAAATATTCAGTTTAAATGTCCCGGGTCCTCAATGTCCTGCTCCAGCTGGCCAATGATATTCTCCTTCATCCCCTCGAGGTAGTCACAAATCTCTATACCCCGACTCGAGTAATTCTCGGCGAAATACATCTTCATGACGCCCCGAAACCCACTCCCTGCTTCCACAAAACCATACCCATTACACTCACTGGCACATGTGACAATGGTCCTACAGCGAAACCGACCCATGGCAGCAACAATGCGGACCGGTATGGGCTGTGTGNACTGGCACATGTGACAATGGTCCTACAGCGAAACCGACCCATGGCAGCAACAATGCGGACCGGTATGGGCTGTGTGGTGCATTGGATGATTTTTGCTGGGAGTTAGATGCCACAGACATGTAGGCCCTTTTAGCCAGCGGTGGGNGCTGTGTGGTGCATTGGATGATTTTTGCTGGGAGTTAGATGCCACAGACATGTAGGCCCTTTTAGCCAGCGGTGGGGCGTTGGTTCAATTACATTTAGCGCTGTGCGCACGCAGATTGTAAGCATGGGTAACCTCTCTGCCTTAGTTCCCTTATTCCAGTGTCTTAGCATCGTGGTTCAACCAGCAGCCACGTTCATGACGAAGTGAATTTCAAGTCTGGTTGAAACTATATTTGCTGAATGTGCAGCTGTTCGATGCATCCTGCCTGATTAGTCCTGTACATGATACACGATGATCGGCAAGTTTGNGTGCATTGGATGATTTTTGCTGGGAGTTAGATGCCACAGACATGTAGGCCCTTTTAGCCAGCGGTGGAGCGTTGGTTCAATTACATTTAGCGCTGTGCGCACGCAGATTGTAAGCATGGGTAACCTCTCTGCCTTAGTTCCCATATTCCAGTGTCTTAGCATCGTGGTTCAACCAGCAGCCACGTTCATGACGAAGTGAATTTCAAGTCTGGTTGAAACTATCTTTGCTGAATGTGCAGCTGTTCGAAGCATCCTGCCTGATTAGTCCTGTGCATGATACACGATGATCGGCAAGTTTGTAGGTGCAAGCAAATGTCTTACCGCACCTATTGCACATGAGCTGTTGTGCCTGCCTGAATGGGTTGGTGGAAGCCATTAGTACGATCCACAAAAATTCGATCACAGAAACTGCACTGTAGTGTGGTTGGTCGTATCGTAGGTGTGTAAGACAATGGAGAAAAAACTGATGACTGAGATGATGATGGCTATGTGAAAGAAGGGAGAGATGGAAAGGAAGAANTTTGCTGAATGTGCAGCTGTTCGATGCATCCTGCCTGATTAGTCCTGTACATGATACACGATGATCGGCAAGTTTGTAGGTGCAAGCAAATGTCTTACCGCACCTATTGCACATGAGCTGTTGTGCCTGCCTGAATGGGTTGGTGGAAGCCATTAGTACGATCCACAAAAATTCGATCGCAGAAACTGCACTGTAGTGTGGTTGGTCGTATCGTAGGTGCGTAAGACAATGGAGAAAAAACTGATGACTGAGATGATGATGGCTATGTGAAAGAAGGGAGAGATGGAAAGGAAGAACTACCAGAATCCATCTTGTTTGTGGGAGAATCGGAGAAAACATAACTATGGAGTAAGTCTCGACTGGCCGGCTTGGGAGAATGCTCTAAGGACTGCTCGATACTGGATGACCAGGAGGGGCCTTATGGGGAAAATATATAATCCTAAGTTAGTCCAAAATAAAACATGTTTTTCTGCCCACTAGGTAAAACTATCATGTTCCCTGCGATACAAGATGAATCGATTGAGTACCCACACTATATGTAGTANTCTGCCCACTAGGTAAAACTATCATGTTCCCTGCGATACAAGATGAATCGATTGAGTACCCACACTATATGTAGTATATACAAATAAGAAATAAAACTGTTTCTCTTAGAGTGTTCTCAGACCCTCTCCCTACACACCAACCCTAACCTGCACCACAGGGCGGCCACCAGGTGTGTGTGGNTGTTCTCAGACCCTCTCCCTACACACCAACCCTAACCTGCACCACAGGGCGGCCACCAGGTGTGTGTGGCCTGTCCCAGCTGAAAACATAGCAGGCCATATAGATCGATAAACCTCAAGAAAGATGTAAATAATTCTCATGACTTATAGCATGCTATATGAAGGAGACACAGCCCTATTCCAGCCTCATACTATAGTGCCTCGTATAACGGTAGCAGGCAGGCTGGNATGCTATATGAAGGAGACACAGCCCTATTCCAGCCTCATACTATAGTGCCTCGTATAACGGTAGCAGGCAGGCTGGGAGTACACCAGTTTGTATTTTTTGTCTCAATTGCAAACATCTAACCAGCAACACTCATGCATGGNCAGGCAGGCTGGGAGTACACCAGTTTGTATTTTTTGTCTCAATTGCAAACATCTAACCAGCAACACTCATGCATGGCTCCTATTACGAATACTAATGTTAAAGTACAGAGAGAGTGTGTGCTGTGGTAACTATAAATATTTAAATGAACGAGAGAATGTACGGCTGGCCTGCGAGCGAGTATAAAGTTATAATGGAAAGTGCAGCTTTACAGTTCCACCTGCGAAGGGAGGTGGGGACNCAGGCAGGCTGGGAGTACACCAGTTTGTATTTTTTGTCTCAATTGCAAACATCTAACCAGCAACACTCATGCATGACTCCTATTACGAATACTAATGTTAAAGTACAGAGAGAGTGTGTGCTGTGGTAACTATNCAGCAACACTCATGCATGACTCCTATTACGAATACTAATGTTAAAGTACAGAGAGAGTGTGTGCTGTGGTAACTATAAATATTTAAATGAACGAGAGAATGTACTGCTGGCCTGCGAGCGAGTATAAAGTTATAATGGAAAGTGCAGCTTTACAGTTCCACCTGCGAAGGGAGGTGGGGACNGCTGGCCTGCGAGCGAGTATAAAGTTATAATGGAAAGTGCAGCTTTACAGTTCCACCTGCGAAGGGAGGTGGGGACTATTCCCCTCTCTGCAGGAATGAGCCGCCCTGTGACCGCAAAACTTGCCCCGAACTGTCGGGACCTAGCACAATAACATCCGGGCGAAGGGAATCTACTCTTCGACCCCCGACTCAAAGCAGCAGGAATGCTCATTGCTTGCCCCTCTCCTGTATGATTGAGTAGGTACCGAGCACCGTATATACATGTGCTAGCCATCTAGTATGCTGGCCGACTGGCACCGAGTTTGGAATTTATGATAAAACACTTACCACAAACATTGAACGTGAAGTACGGCTAATGTGGAAGTGGTATGTAATTATGTCTTACACACTGTCGTTGGCTTGTCTCATGTCTCGAAAGAGCTGCCAGATCACAAGTAACTATCTATAGGTTGGCAGGAGGTTTATATATTGTACGATCGCCCAGGATTGTGGGAGGGCGGTCTCACCCATTCCCCCTACACACAGCAGCCGTGTACGCCGGAATATTGTTTAATTAGCCTCTATGACACGTCTCTCACTCCCCTCTGTATCTTACAACCTGCACACNGAATATTGTTTAATTAGCCTCTATGACACGTCTCTCACTCCCCTCTGTATCTTACAACCTGCACACATGCGGCTGCGACCTCCAGTACACATGGTACTTGAAGTTTGTGTATGATTCGTTTCTCACCCTATATAGCCAGCAGCTGCCATATCCAGTGGACATAGCACTTGTTAAAAATTCGAGGTATGTGTGCTTCAAACAGCATCTCTCTCTACATAGCTAATGGTTGCGACCTCCAGCATACTTGAGTATAAAGAGAGATTAATAACGCATTTTTTATATACTGCCACTACAGTTNAATGGTTGCGACCTCCAGCATACTTGAGTATAAAGAGAGATTAATAACGCATTTTTTATATACTGCCACTACAGTTCATTTATATTAATTTTACCTTAAATGTAATAGTAACAACAAATANTAACGCATTTTTTATATACTGCCACTACAGTTCATTTATATTAATTTTACCTTAAATGTAATAGTAACAACAAATTTCATTAAATATGTGTTGTATGTGTTCACTATACAAGTACTTAAGTTTCTGGTAGGTTTTTGACACCTCACCCTCTCTCCCTTACATATAATGAAAACACATTGGGTATAGTTAATATATATAAACAGCATGATTCTAAAATCATGGGACAAACATTGAGGGGTGGTAGAGCTCACTAAAACAAACTATTATTTTATAGTAATATATGGGTGGAAGTGATGCATTGAGGCACAAACAGTCCTATGGCCACCACGATCGCCAGATTGATCGAGTCTCGATTTGTTCCTATGGGGGCATTTGAAAGCCCTCATTTACGAGACTTCAGTTGATTCCATTGAATACCTCGTCGCTCGACTATCCTGTGCGGCTGCACGCATGCGTGAAATACTCGGCGTATTTGAATCTGTTCGCCAATCACTCCACCGACGCTACCAAGCTTGCATTACTGTCGGTGGTAGCAATTTTGAGCAATTATTATAAACATTGCTGTAAAAAGGCATTTAGCGGCGACGTTGTAAATAAACAATGTGTTGCATTTCATGTGTTATTTTTGTGTTTGTGCCTCAACGCGTCACTCCCGCCCATATATTCCTATACAATAATTGTTTGTTTTAGTGAGCTCTACCACCCCTCAAGGTTTGTCCCATGATTTTAGAATCATCCGGTATATTGATACTTATAAAAATTGTACTTGAAAAAAAAATTTTGCATATGTTTCTCTTGCTCTAAATAACATCCAGAATGCATGTGAAGAGATGTCTCTGCAACTCCTTCCTCTCCACTGTGGTCGACTTACTCACATCAGGCAGGTTGGACGCTACCCCCGATGACGACGAAGAGGACCCACTGACGCCTGCAACACAGTGCTTACAGATGGTAGGCTGCTTCTAATTATGCCTGCGGGGAGCTCACAGAGCTCGTTGCTGCGTTATAGTAGGTACAGCCCTCGCAGTCCACTTGTACTTTGGAGCAGGTTGTGACGTATTCACCGGGAGGGCGGTGATGTCTGGCGGCTGTGTGTCATCGTCGGTGATGTCGATGGCAGGAACTGACGGTTCTGTAGGCTTGTAGTTCGGGAGGTGAATTCAGTGGCATCATGCAGCATGGCATGAGTCATCACCTCGTCCTCACTGCAGGGTAGTGATGTGTTTGTATGCATATTGTGTCCTGCACAACTCCCGGACGTTCAACATGTGGCATTTGCTGGGAGCGCTCATATGCTGCCAGATTATGAGCCAGCACCCAATTGGTCATGCCGTCAAAGTCCTCGCTGTACGACAGCCACTCTGCTTCATCTCCGATCTCGTATGTGACAGTACTGTGACCTGGCATCACGCTGGTGTAGATATTCTCTNGCTGGGAGCGCTCATATGCTGCCAGATTATGAGCCAGCACCCAATTGGTCATGCCGTCAAAGTCCTCGCTGTACGGCAGCCACTCTGCTTCATCTCCGATCTCGTATGTGACAGTACTGTGACCTGGCATCACGCTGGTGTAGATATTCTCTGGGNCACTCTGCTTCATCTCCGATCTCGTATGTGACAGTACTGTGACCTGGCATCACGCTGGTGTAGATATTCTCTGGGCTGAATGGAAACAAGGTGGATACGCGAGTCTTATATAGCTTTCTCTCATATGTGAGGTCACAGTCACCACCACCACTATTTCAAAGTGTCGACCAATAGCATCGGAATGCATGCAACAAGGTCACAAATAGCTTCCAAAAACTTACCCTTCCCGTGACATGACAGTTCTTCCTGGACCGTAGTGCTGTCCGTACCCATGTCTTAAAATTCAGTGATGTACTACGATCACACATGTAGGCCAATTAATATTTTAATTACATACACAGGAGACCTTGGCCGAGCAGGGTAGGATCCATTTGCTTTCGCAGTCTTCCAATGTAGTAGTATGTATGTGGTCTGTACATTATTCCGTCAACCAGTAGGTAGTACCAGTCTCTACATCGTGTAGGACAAAGTTCACTTTCCTGTTCTCATGACAAAGTTCGGTAATATCTTCGAATTATTCATGCAGCATGAGAATGTGTACATTTGTGGGTAGCTGAANTTCTCATGACAAAGTTCGGTAATATCTTCGAATTATTCATGCAGCATGAGAATGTGTACATTTGTGGGTAGCTGACTGTTTGGTCGGAGGTTAGCCATGGCACACCAATCGTACTTGTAGCAGGGTAGAATCTCGATTTGGAAATTATCCCATGCATCGTGAAATCCCCACATATGATTTTCACTATCTCATACCTGCACTTGCTTGTGTCCAAGCTCTGGTTTAAGCACGGCCCGCTTATACCCGATAAAGTATCTCTTGTACAAGTTTACATTTTCCAGCAGAAATCGTACACTGTCACTTGTGTCAAATGTAGTTATCATGGCAGAGACGGATTTCCACTGAATGCTGCACTGCTAATGAATGCAGGCGAGATGTAACACTTGCTACTTCTTATACTGTCNGAGACGGATTTCCACTGAATGCTGCACTGCTAATGAATGCAGGCGAGATGTAACACTTGCTACTTCTTATACTGTCACCATGTAAACTCACACGTTAGCAGTGAACGCATTGTCTTCCACATAATTGTTCCAAGCCTTATGTTGTTCGTGTGCTGTTCACCCGTACAGGTCTCAGTCCAACGGGTAGTTACACCACCGTTGTTGATATGGTACATTTCAAATGCAATTGTTTGTGTTAACCATTCCTGAAGTATATTCTCTTCGTTTGCACATGCTCTTATAGCGGTGATAATGCAAGGTGGCTTTGTGTCCGGTACCATGGTATTACATGTCGGCTATAGGGCAAGGCATTCCTCTCCNGATAATGCAAGGTGGCTTTGTGTCCGGTACCATGGTATTACATGTCGGCTATAGGGCAAGGCATTCCTCTCCGCTGTCAACATTTTGACTTACTAAGAGTTCGAGTCTGTTGCAGTTTTCCACTTGTGTAGGNCAAGGCATTCCTCTCCGCTGTCAACATTTTGACTTACTAAGAGTTCGAGTCTGTTGCAGTTTTCCACTTGTGTAGGCAGTTCGGGAAGTTTAAAGTGAATGCGTCGTTACCCAGTCGTAATTTAATCGTACTTGACTATATCCAGTGGGTTGAATGGTGTGTACATGTTTGGATGGCTAGAGCTCTACTGCGGGAAGAGAGAGAGAGAGAGAGAATCACTATTATTAAGTCTTCCCACATTATGGAAATTCGAGAATGTGCATTGTCTTGCCATTGCCGATAGGCTTGATGCCCCCATAGACAATTTACACTGTGAAATCATTAATATTTACCATGTCGCTCTCTGTGATCGGTTGAATGTAGCATGATGGTAAACATACCCGAAACTATGCATTCAACAATCATGTTAGGCACTTACTGTAAGATGTCTCCGTTCGCCAGAAATCCGATGCTGTGTACCGCTTCCCGACCACTAGGTCCACCAGTGCCCTATAGAGATCATTATTGTTCGGCTTCGCTATAAGCCCGTCCATGATGGTATCTAGTATAACAGTGGTTTCCCTCTTCACAGGGTCACTATTTATATTGTCTGCTGTTATATAATAGAGTCACATTACCCCCCACCACCGTTACGCTATGTACCATACTCCATAGCCCACTACCTTAGCGGCAGTGTGTTCAAGCACAGACATGACTGGTCTAGCCTGCACACATCACAGTCATGTTTGGTTTTCTTGTGCCAAGCCTTCAACATCTTAATGAAGGAAAGTCATACTCTGTCTGTAGATCACACAGTTACACGTTCGCGTCATTTGACTGGACTTACTACCTCGTTTTATTTCCGACTACAATGAACGAGTGCACCGTACCATCAGCATGCGGCCAGTTGATATTATGGACGATTATTTGCTGTCGACAATGTTCAAAAATGAGAAAAGATTGGACAGCTGCAAGGTTAAGGCGATGATTGGCGACATTGATCGGATATAATGAATGAAGGGAATATTAGCGAAAGTTTGGAATGTGAGACGTCGAAGAGTTCGGCAGCTGTTGGTGAAATGAGCAGATTCAAATTCTCGACACAATTGCTGGATATAGAGGTCGGTGCTTACTGACAGGTAATTGGTCCCACATAGCATTACAAGAGATGTGTGTATATGTATATGTGATTGAGCTTGTATGTACCATAGTTGACTGTATTTTTTTTAGTGTAAATAAATTCATTCTTAGAAATTGTGCTGTGTAAATTTTTTATTCATACACTGTGTGTTACATGCTGATGTGTTTATTTTCCAGGTTGGTGGAGTATGATCAAGGGGTGAGTTTGCGACTACTGGCTGCGCCCTGAGGTGGTTACTTATTGTTCGTCTGGGACTGCATGGAGGGAGGGAGAGGTCATTATTCGACTGAGGGGCTGCGTACTGGGGACGATGCGTTTGGATGCTTTTACTCAGTCTTAGTCGGGCAAGTCCGGAGGCGTCCTCATGCAATGCTGCCTCGTACCATACACTGTT